>JARHVA010004725.1:667500-682500 GCA_037957365.1 Torreya grandis | reverse complement strand
TCTCCCTCCCCACTATAGTACTTACCTGGAGACTATACTTGTGATCATTAGAGATACATGAGTTGATTTAAATTTATCTTTGGAGATCTTGGTATCTATTTATTGTATAAAGAATAAATTCCTAATGAAATGTGATTTCATTATTTTGTTGTACTTGAATAGTCATAGTTGTATTATTGGACCAACTGTGGTTGGATTTTAATGTATTTACTTTACTTACAATTATGATATGTTATATTGCATTTAGTATTATAATTTGTAACTTTTATTCTTCTAAGTTAGTGATAATTTAATATGAATGGCTTATTTGTTAACTTTCACTTTGGAATGAGTGAATGAATGTTAAGTAATTAGTTTTAAAAAAATTAATGCATTGTTTATGTTACAACCTCGATCCTAACATGATAGAGATTTTGGATTAATTTGGTATGTTAGATGAAAACATAAAAACCTGTACTTATTTGAATAAAATAATTAAAATGGGTTTTATTTAAGTATGGAGTTTACATTTTAAAGTATGTTTAAAGATTGATTTTTAGACAAACCATGTGTGTGTGTGTGTATAAAATATTTATATATATGTATATATTTCAAGATATATGTATGTGAATACTTTAAATCATTTTGAGGTAAACTTAATTTTACAATATGACTATATATGTATGAATGTCTATGAAAAACTTGAAAATAGAATAAAAATTAAATGTTTTGGTATGTTGTTTAACTTAGTAAAGGCATATTACTATTTTGGTATAGTTGATAGAATATTTGGTGAATACTATTATAAACTTGGTTCTGACTAGGACCAAAATAGTTATTTTTATTTAAGTAGTAAAGTGCCTATGGCATTAAGTAATTATAGTTCTTGTGTGAGGCATACATGAATGGTATGATCTTGTCTAGATTATATTTTGTTATATTTTTTATATATGTAATAATAGCATATTATTAGATTCATTATATGCATTTGACTTATAAAATATATGGTTAAGATTAATTTCATATTTAGCATGTTTTTAATTCTACAAATAAGAATAATCTGATTAAATCTTTATGTTTTTATACTATGCTATATTGTGAAGTCTATCTCACTACCTAGATGAAAAACTTGCACATAGAATAACAAATTAAATGTTTTGGTCTGTTGCTTAACTTAGTAAAGGTAGATTATTATTTTGGCATAATTGATAGCATATTTGGTAAGTTACAATTAAACTTGGTTGTGGCTAGCACCAAAATAATTGTTTTAACTTAAGAATTAAGAAACTTATGGCATTGAGTAATTTGTAGAGCTTGTGTGAAGCATAACTAGATGGTATGATCTTATTCGGACTGTAGTTTTTTATATTTG
Organism: Torreya grandis; assembly: GCA_037957365.1. Taxonomy (NCBI): domain Eukaryota; kingdom Viridiplantae; phylum Streptophyta; class Pinopsida; order Cupressales; family Taxaceae; genus Torreya; species Torreya grandis. The sequence goes on along the minus strand of JARHVA010004725.1, from coordinate 681,149 downwards.
CTATATATGTAATAATATCTTGTTATTGGATTAATTATATTAATTTTATAGATAAAATGTATTTTTTTGATTAATTTCATAGTTGGCATGTTTTTACTTTTTCTAATAGAAATAATTTTATCAAATTTTTAGGTTTATATATATATATATATATATATATATATATATATCATAGTATAAAAACCAAAAGATTCAATTAGATTATATATATAATAGATCCAACATTGACGATGTTAAGTAGGTAGTGAGATAGACTTCAGTAGCCTAGATATCACCACCAATGTTACATATAGATAATCCAATTCAAGTGGTGTGTATGAAATTGATAGATCCATGTGATCATATGATGCTATTTGAAAACTTTGGCCAAAGTAATGTTAGATAGTCATTATCATTTTATATGTTTGACTTTCACATTGTGTGTTGTCACATTAAAAATGTATTTTATTTATGGTTCACAACATGTAGTAGAAATCTTATAGCACACGAGGTACTAGCATGCATCTTTGGATTCCCTGCACCATCACCATCTACCTATCCATAAATAGAGGTCCATTCCTATTTAGGGGATTGTGTAGGGGATTGATGTTTTGTGGATGGTGTGGAAAATTGCTTGAATGATGCTCTCCCTCTGCACTGCAATACTTACCTAGAGATTATACTTAATATTATCAGATATACACTATTTGGTTCGACTCAAGCTTCAGAGAGCTTGGTTTATTTATTTTAGAAAGGCTAAATTCCTAATGAAATTTAATTACATTATTTTGATGTACTTGAAGATTAGTAACTATATTATTGGACAATTCATGGCTTGGTTTTAATATATTTACTTTCCTTTTAGGTGTGATATGTTATATTGCATTCAATATCATAATTTTGAATTGTTATTGTTCTAAGTTAGTGATAATTTAATATGAATGGATTAGTTGTTAAGATTTACTATGGAATGAGTGAATTAATGTTAAGTAATTAGTTTTAAAATTACCACATTATTTTAGGTATAAATTGATGGGTTGTGATAAATTTTGTGACACATGATGAGATTCAAGTGGGGCATATGTATATACATAATATTTTTAAACTTTATCAATTACTGATGCTTTTTCTCTTGCAAGAACCTATCAAGTATTAATCTCTCTAAGTGAACACCTTAAAGTGTGCACCATAAATGGGTGGGAAGACCATTGGTGTTTTTCAATATTTTTATTCCCTATACCACCACTTACAACAAACACAAGTCCCTCTTTTATGTTTCCCTAAGCCTTGGAACCTCCCTTACATGCTCCTCCAATAAATTCACCACCTCAAATATCCACTACCTTAGCCAAAAAATATTTTTACCATACTCTAAACATAATTGAATGGGTCTACCCTATTCTATGAATTGAGTACATTACATGTCTATGGCAACCCAACTGACTTAATTTTGGACATAACTACTCTATTTACTAAACAACTAGGTCAATTGGGCTGACTGTATCAGCTAAAATTATGGAAGGGTTTAGGGTTATATATACATATATACATATATGTATATATAACCCTAAACCCTTCCATAATTTTAGCTGATACAGTCAGCCCAATTGACCTAGTATGTATATATAACCCTAAACCCTTCCATAATTTTAGTTGATAGAGTCAGCCCAATTGACCTAGTTGTTTAGTAAATAGAGTAGTTATGTCCAAAATTAAGTCGGTTGGGTTTCCATAGACATGTAATGTACTCAATTCAATTAATTCTCTTATGTATCCAAAATACTTTTACCACAAGACAATATTTTTCTCTCCAAGTGTAAACCCTAAGCAATGACTCCTTGAGTAGAAAAGTGGATAAGAATATACAGATGTGCAAAGAAATGATAATCTATATATATTTTAAATGGGGTAATATATATATATATATGTATATATATATATATATATATGTATGTATGTATATATATATACATATATATATATATACATATATATATATTACCCCATTTAAAATATATATACATTATCATTTCTTTGCACATCTGTATATTCTTATCCACTTTTCTACTCAAGGAGTCATTGCTTAGGGTTTACACTTGGAGAGAAAAATATTGTCTTGTGGTAAAAGTATTTTGGATACATAAGAGAATTATTGTATCCTAGAGATGACCTACATTTTTTATCCTTATGAACCAAAACAAATTATTTCAAATCACCATTGGCCAAGGAGAGATTGAGGCTCAATGGATTCATCTTTAAGGTAAGTATTTCTAACTCTTACTCCTATTTTATTAGTAGATATACTTGCATGTATTATCTTATGAATGTATTTATCTCTCCATGATTAGGATTACCTATATATTGACTTAAGTAGATTTATTCTTTACATGTTTATTATCCCCCATTTGTTCCACAAGATTTTGGAAAAAATAGATTAGATTTTCTTTACTTTGTTAACAACCATAGGACCTAACTAGGGTTATTATGTGGTATTACTTAACTAGATGATTTAGAACCTTATATAATGATATTTTGTGGTAATATAACCCTTAGTTAGGCCTATTAAACTAATATTAGTCATGTCCCTGATTGCCTAAATGTACCAATAAGTGGAAAGGCTATTTTTATTTATCTTCTCTAAGCTAAGATTGATTTATATATCAAATTCACTTTCCCTTGTATACACAATATATAATTGAATATCCTTATCCAAAGGATTTTGAATTACTAAATTTAACTCTATTTTTGAGATACAAGGATCCATTCAAACACATGATTATATATGTCAACTATTTTTATCAATGGGCACACGGTGAAAAACCATGGCTAAAAGTTTTCCATATGAATATTTTTGATGAGGCTCAAAATTGGATCTATAATTTATCGAATGGTTCTTTACATATTTTCTTACAATTGGAAGATACATTTTTCATGGATTTCAATATCCACAAGGTGCCAAAACATACATTAGAACATTTTCACAAATTTAAACAATGTGATGATGAATCCCTTCAAGATTACACTATTTGATTCAAAAGTACATCATATGAGCTAATATTTAGACCCTTAGATTTGGAACTATAATTTATCTTTAGTAGAGTCCTTCTTTCCCCATTAAAGTAAATGACATTACATAAACAATATGAATCATTTATCCTTTTATATAATGATGTACATCAATATGCTTCCTTCATAATTAATCATTCAAAATAGATAAACATATCTCCCTTGAAATATAAGATATTTATCCATCACACAACAGATCACGATAACTTACCTAAAGAGCATTATGAACAAAAATGTGTTATCCTTAATCTCTAAATGACTAGGTCACAAATGTTACTTGATATGGGTCCAATCCAAGATCCACATATAATACAAAAGTCTCAAAGTTAATGACATAAAAAACATCCATTCCAACAAGATTTAACAATTACATTATACATGGGTGGTGATAATTCTTGGCATAACCATATTGATCCTACACAAGAAAAACTATTTGTAATGGAAGACACTTATAACACATGGGCTTCAATCTAAAAAAATTAAAAAATAAAGGATATTGGAAAGACTCCTTAGGAAACATAACATTACCAATTACTTGTGGTCTTAAATCAATTCAAACTTGGGTTTGGGTAATGCCTACCACATATCCATATGCATTACACTAGGACATATTAAGCTAAATGAAATGGAGGCAAAAATTGATCCAAATCAGTAAGGTAATTCCTTTCCTCATGAAGGCAAACTAATACACATTTAAAATTATAGCATTACTTCTACTACACATGAAAAATTTGAGGAGGAACATGATATGTATATTTTAAACCTATTTAATCATGATGAAAATAATGTAAAAGATACAACTTAATGTTTTAAGGTTCATAGTGTAGACACTTAAAATTGGCCATAGATGACCTTTAATCAAGATTTTGACTAATTTCTACCAAAGTGCATATTTTGGCTTAAAAAATATAAAATACATTAAAAGAGTTGAATTTTTAATATTCAAGTGCTGATTTTTGATAGGGTATCATAAATAGGGAAATGCAATTTATGGGCCAACTAACTTTGATAAGATCATTTTGAGTCAAAATGCCAATTTTGCACCTAGGTGCCCTAGATTGCTCTTTTCTATCAAATATCTTTCAAAAGACATGTGACTTTTTTATTTGGTGTTAAAAACATCCTAAATGGGATAATGGACCCAATACATCTAACATCAACTTCTAATTCCAATCTAGTCAAAGTTCAAGCTAATAATAGGACATTTTGACCAATTTGATTAATTTATACAAGATTTTTCATCAGAATGACTAATCATACTTATATAAAATTAATTAAAATCATGAGCCTAATTAATAATTCCATGGAGCTTGTTGAATAAATATTTATTGGAAATTAATTGTCATTAACTGCATCATCAAAGGACATCATTCTATGGGGTGGCATCCACAAGCCCTAAGTGCCACAAATATCAAGATTTATGTCTCCCATGCCTCATTAAGACCCTCCATGCCTATTAATTACCCCTCTATCCCAAATATCAATGGGTATATTTGTAGATTGAATTTCATAATTAGATTTATTCATGGCCACACATCTCAATCTTGAGATGGATGGTCATGGGTGATCCTAAAACCATTCCAAAATTTTATAAATAACAAACCTCAAAGACCAAATTTTAAGCTCTTTTATGCCAAATTTATAATGCCCAAATGCATTCAAAATCATTACATTTTAGTGTTATAATGCACAAATATTGAGCCAAGCCAAGCCAAATCCAAACATGGTGCCAAAGAGAGATGGAGGTAGCCACACTTCACTGATGCAAACTTCATGAGCACAAACCAAGCAAGCCACTTCAACAAGCTATTTGGAGCATTCAAGGAAGGTGAAGAAAGGTTTTATTTACATTTTAGTTTTTTTTTCATATGTATGTTTGTTACAAATCTCCCCCCTAGTGTCTAATCCTAAATATGTTATGCTATTTAGTGTGTTTCTTTCATTTTGGAACTAACACAATACTAACCATCCTCTCTTGAGTCAAATTCCCAGTTCACATAATGGCATGCCAGATGGGACCCTAGCCCCATAAATTTTCTCACAAATGCTCTTTCAAGAAAATCACTAACTAATTTTATGTAGAATCTTGGAGTGAAGGAGTCAAAAGAGTGAAATTTTAAGTTAAAATTCCATTTTTCTAATAATTGTGTTTTTGTTTTTGAAAACGTTAATTTTTCTCTCTATTATGATATCGCTACTCACACAGTAGAAATTTTGTAACAAAATCATTGTTTGTTAAATAATGATTTTGTAGACCTGAGTAGTGATTTTGTTGACCCAAGCAATGATATTATTGGTTAAAGTGGTGATATCATAAAAAATGATATTGATCACCCTATGCAGTGATTTCATATTCGACAACAATGATTTTATCAAAATAATAGTGATTTTTTAAGAAAACAATGATATAATCTTTTTTTTATGATCTAACCCATAACAATGATATATATATTTTCTAGTTATGATTTTGTAGGGAAACAACGATATTGACTATGTAACAGTGATCCTAAAATAGAGAAATTATTTTGAGAAGTTGCTTCACTCATTTTCAAATTAGCTTCAAAGCTCAAGGACATACTAAATTTTTCATTATAGTATTGATCTTGAAATTTGTGAATACATGGGTTTTAGACATTCTTTGAAATTTTAAAATGGACTAGGAACTTTGTTTTGGTGCTTAATGGAACATTTAGATGCTTAGGTAAATGTTTTGAAAAATTGTGCTTTCAAAGTTACAACTTAAGACAAAGGGGTCAAATTAACACCACCTAATCTTTCATTTGGTGCTTAAAATTAAACTCGTCAAATTTTATCTTCAATAGTTGTTTAAATAGAATTTTATTGGCAAAAAAGGGACTTTGCATGTATGCTCTTCTATCTGTCCCCCTTGAGGAACTTTTGGAATCAAAATCACCATCCTTATTCCAAACATGCCTAGTCCAAGGTATAGAAAAAATGTCATCTAAATCACTCTCAAAGAACTCACAATAGTTTTGGTGACCTTGAAATGACCCTAAAGTATTTCTATTAAATCATTTATTTTTATGCAAACTTGGCTTACGAGGGGGACTTAATTACCTCCCATAAGTTCTATAAGAAAGCTTTGACCTAGGGTTTCATATCTTGGAACTAATTTCAACCACTCCACTAGGATCAAAGGTTTGAGTGGTTAAACCACATTCTATTGTTGGAGTTGCACATGGGATGTATCTACACTTTGGACATCGCACTACACTGAGCAAGTGATGGATGTAATAGTTGAAAAAAGGACAAGACCTTTTTAAAACAAGCCAAGTGTCATGGACACATAATTACATGCATTTATTTTGAATCTTGATGTGAAATTCATTGTGTAATTGATCCATCTAGAATGATCAAAAACTAATTAGTTTTAGTCAACCCCACTTTACCACACCCTTGATAGGAATTTGGATGATTTACTTGTATTTTATCATTTTATTTCTTGGTGTTTTGAGACTAAAACTAATGTGTTTATTTATAAACCATGCCAAAACTAATTTGTTTATATGTCACTCTTCTATCTAAAGAGGCGTTATGCTAACCATTTTACACCACACTTATGCCTTGAAATTTTTGATAAACATTTTTGTGTGTGTCACTTGAGTTGAGGAAGGTACCATTATGCTTATCAAGTTTAAAAATTTGATTCTTTGAAACATAACATTGATCACATCATTAAAGCATGATTATATTGTTGGGCTACTCAATTTATTTCAAGACTTATTTACCATTGTATCAAAAATTGTTTGTTTCAAACCATGTCATGTATACCATTTGGACCTTGTTTATTCACCGTCATGTTGTCCAATCTTATCTAGATTATTTGTTAAAAAATTAGCTTTCAACATTGATTTTTCAATTAACCTTGTCAAATTTTGGATTCAAACTTTGATTAATTTATTTTTAGTCCTCAATTCGTGGGGTTGATACATATATCTTTCTCTTTTGGGTTGAATAACTTTGGTTAATCAATTACCCAAATTTGAAAAATATTGATGATTTTTTTGTTCAATTCCTATCCTCATCATTGTTTATGCTTTTGTTTGGGAAAGCATAATTTTTATTCAAGAGACTTTGGCCTTATGGCTTATCAAATTTATCATGTTTATGTTTGGTTTTGTGTGTTAGGTCTATGTCAAAATTATTTCCAAACTTGTTATATTAAATCAAATTCACATCATACCTTTATTTCAAGTCTAGATTTTGACACCATTTATCCAAAAGTCATAGGAAAGCCTGTTTGAGCCTTATTTTTGACTCTACATTTAGAAAAAATATCTAGCAACTCTTTTCCCTTTCCTAGTTTAGACCTTGTTTAGAACACTTTGACCTAGACCTTTAACATGCTAGTTTTTATTTAGATGCTTGACCTTTTGTGTGTATAACATTTGATGTTAGATTGTTTTATGCCAAATATTAGAAAAAACTATTTTGAAGATACATCTCCATGATCAAATCATTGTTTGAAGATGAAATCCTCCTTCGACCAAGTTAGACCAAGTTTGAACCATTTATCCTTTGGACATAGTTTTTTATATTTTGTAAAAATCTAAGATTTTTTGTTTCAGAGATTTCATCATTTATGTAAATATGTATAGATAAACCTATGGTGGAGTCACATATAATATAACTTATGATAGAATTTCCATAGAGAATCCTACTAGCAACCCCTATAGAGATAAATCTTTTAAGGAGTTTTATTATTCTCCCTACAATACTTCATATGGGGAACATAGTCAAAATCCACAAAATCCAAACCAAGTTACCGACTAAGATGATATGGTTTATGAGGAAGAATTGTATGCTTTGGCTTATGTGAGTAATCAGGTTCCACCATGCCATACCATTTCTATTCTAAGACCATAATGTCACACCATTTCCATAATAGGACTTTGTCCTTTGGCTTGTGTGAGCAACCATGATCCACAACACCCCAAAATTGTCCTTTTAAGACCTCATACTTTGGATTATATGAGTAAAAATTCTCCAAAACACCTCAAACTTATCTTTTTAGGACCTCATCCTTTGGCTTGTGTGATCAACCATGCTCTTCAACAACCCTTCATCATTCTAGGACCTAGTCCTTTGGTTTGTGTGAGCAACCACGCTCTACACCACCCTATTGTTACCATTTCAATACTTCATCCTTTTTCTCATATGATAAATCATGCTCCCCAATTCCATAAAATTATCTAACTATAGGTCACTCCTCATCTAGTACCAATCCCATCAAAACCTCAACTGATCTAATCATTCAAGGACCAAGCTATGATCAAAATTAGTATTTTCCAACTCATTAGAAACCAAGTTAAAAATAACCAACTAATCTAAGATGTTTTTTTTAACCAACCATTTATGATAATTCAACTTTTGATGAATCACCTTTTAATCCTATACTAATTATCAAGTAGTATCACTCTGATGAGCTAGTTTTTGGTAAATCACTTTTTAATGATTATAACCACCTTTGGGAAAATAATTACCTCAATCATATGCCTATTTTCAAGAGACTTTTATTGAAAAACTAGTATCTGAGGAGTTATGTCTTGACCATTTTCCCATTGTGAAGGAGTCTCAATTTGAAAAACTAGTCTTTGTGGAGCCCATTATGCCATCACAGTCTGTTACTTGTCTAAAACCAAACATTCAAAAAGACATCATTGTAAAAAATTACCCATTAAATGAAGAATCATAGTTAGAGTTAGGTTTTATTATTTAACCAAAACCAAATTTAGAATTAAAATTAGAATCAACATTAGTCTCAACATAAAATTCATATTCCATTGAGTTGGAATCAAATTTAGATACAAAATATGTTCATGACTATTACAACATTGGTTATGCATACCTCATAGATAAATTTGAATACATTTGTGATCCTTATATGATTTTTTAAAAAGATTAATTCAACAAAAACACAAGCTTTCCTAGTATCTTCAATGAGGATTGTGATGCTAAACTCTATTCCATTCTCATTCCACATGACATTAACACCAACCAACATAGCCATATTATTGACATCCCACCTCCCATAAGTGTCGATTGGGACAAAAACAATCACACTTTATTGAAATTCATCTATGGTGACATAGAAATTGAATAAGAGCAAGGAGGCCAAGACCATATTCATGTAGTAAAAGAACATTCTCCTAGTGAAACCATTTTGAAAGCACTAGGGTACAAGAAAATTTTAAACTCAACATTTTTTAGTGAAACTTTTTTAGAAGCACTAGAAGACAATCAAAGTCAAAATCCAATGTTCATTATTAAAACCTTCTCGAAGGCACTATGGGACAATCAAGATAACTTCATTGGTGAAAACATCATCGAGGCAGTGATAGCTAAGCACAAAATTTCTTCACTACTTAATGAAGACATTATTCAAGATCATATAAAAATAGCTTATAATCTACAGTCTAATTAAATGGTAGTTACTCTCAAGATCAAACAATAGAAAAATTTGTTGGTCCTATCAAGAGAACAAGTATTCATCCCCACCACAACCAAAGTTATGTTGAATCCAATATCATTAACATTATGTGTGACTGAAAGTCTTGATCTTTATTTGTATCCCCACCACTACACATTACATTATCATCTACCATTTCATTTCAAAAACAAACCTACCATTAATTATTTGTCCTTGTTTACCATCCATGGATACACTTTCCTTTTCAAAGGTACAAAGATACTTTGTCTCAAAATTTGAAGGAATCAGAATCAATGACCAATGAAGATCACAAAAAAATTCTTGATAGCCAAATCTATAGGTTGTTCTTGATAGAACAACTATTCAAATGAGGTATGGGCTAGCAATTAACATGATTACGTATTCTATTTGTATCATTTTTTGATTAATATGTGCATCTCAACATGAATAGGAACAACAAAATACAAAACCATACCTATGCCAAACACATCAAAAAAACCAACAATCACCTAGGCCAAAAACATGTACCATACCATTTCATTGCTATGCCATTGTCATTATTACATATCCTTTTACCATTGTTACATATCCTAGCCAATCACCTTACCACTTAGGAGTAACCCTGTTACCATTTTATCCAATTTATAAAACCATAATTATCCTAAAGTAAAACCATTTCATCATATCATTTCATTCCTATCTAGACTAAAGCCTATTTTTAGTCATCTTACCCAATCTTGTTTTGATCTTGGTTTATTTGGTTCTTCCCACACATTTTGTGAGGGGAATCTGATCAAGTTTCAACTCTTATCAAATCCATGTTTCAATTATAGTCTATGATATTAGTGCGATAGTTGATCTACCAAGATATCCTTCATTTTCCATTCTATATCAAAGTTGGTTTATGTGAGCTTAATTATAACCACTTATGGGCAAATTAGTGTTCACCAATCTTACTACTAATTATAACTGCTTATGCACAGAATAGTATCATTGATATAATCCATTGTATCTTATTTATAACTTCTTATTGGAAAAATAGGGGTAATATTTGTTTAACATGCATTACCGCATCACCTTGCCATTACTATTTTTATTTGACTGGCCATTTCTCAGATTTTAGAACTTGTAGGGACCTAGTTGGTTTTTCATCACCTTCTATGTGGATGGAATTACTATGACTTAAGGTCATTTTTGAACTATTGGTGACATGATAAATTAATTTTGAGGTCACCTTAGTCCCCCTTTCCATGCACTCTCACCATTTTGTGATAAACTAAGACAAACATTCTCACCATTTTGTGAGTAGGCATCTTGTCATTATCTAACAAGTTAAGATACCTCAAATTGCAAAAAAATTCATTTTTTTCAAACTCCAAAAACATTTTTCCTATCTAATCTTAGTTAGTTATCCTTGATCCACCCTACTAAGTCAAAATCAATGTTAGGATGCTTTCTTTTGATTTTATTTTCAAGCTTTTTGTTTGTTTGTTTATTTCAAGTTGTTTGTTTGTTTGTGCTTTTTTTTTTTTTATTTGCTTGCCTATTTTTTTGCTTTTAGAACTATTGCCTTGACCTAGTATATATGTGTTCATTGGGTGATTCCTTGTGCACATTATTCTTGATTCCATCCATATTCATATGTCAACATTATCATCATGGTTTTTATTATTGGTGCATTATTTCTAAGTGTTTGTTGGATCAGGATTCAATCCTCATGCACATTTTAGGATAGTATTCATGATTTTATATCATGATTCATACCATCATGTGCTACAATAAAAATTAGCTTCAAAAAAGTCTACAATCAATGGAGCCACATAAGTTTTTCCTTGGCACCTTGGCAAAACCTTCCACCCATCTTGATAAAATTAACATATTGACCATTCTAGTTATATCATTTCTAATAAGTATGAGAATATCCTCTTTGGTAGGTACAATTAAATATTTTCTATTGATCAATCCTTATTCTTATATTAATCTCTTTCATCACTTTGATTATCGTCATATCCCTAGTTATTTATGGCTTGTTTAGTCATTAGAACATCACATCTATGTTTATACCCACTCATATTTAATATATATTCTAGGTTATATCCTTGAGTTATGATTGATAATCAGCCCAAAGTAGGGTAGCATCATCTTTATCCAATCTAGGTCATCAAAATGATTATAATTACCTATGGACAAATCATTATTTTTAACTTTTATTCCTAATTATAACTACCTTTGGGAAAATCAGTATCCTTTTTAAAGCAATGCATATAAGCATTTTCTCATCTGGATTAATCTCACCCATGGGTTAATTTTACCTTTTTCTTCTTGCTTATTTTTGAGGGACCTCCCATTCACATATGTGATAGCCACTCCCTCAAGGGGGGGCATCATCATAGGTTTTTCAAAAACCATTTGAAGCTTTGTTATTTAATCATCATCTTCATTCTGGCATACAAGCCTTTACTCATTATTTATGAATACATTTCCATGCCTATGGTTTGCAACATCTTCCCAAATAGGGGCAAACTATAGACACCTAAAACTAGCCACTAATGACCTTCAATTAGGATTTTGACCAATTTCTACCAAAGTGCATAATTTAGCCTAAAAACACTAAAATGCATTAAAAGAGTTGAAATTTTTATATTCAAGTAATAATTTTTTATAGTGTATCATTAAATATGTAAATGAAATTTATGGGCCAACTAAATTTAATCATATCATTTTGAGTCAAAATGTTAATTTTGCACTTGAGTGCCCTAGATTGCTCTTTTATGTCAAATATCTTGCATGAGACATGTGCCTTTATTATTTGGTGTTGAAAACATCCTAAATGGGATAACATATCCAATACATCTAAAATTGACTTCCAATTCTAATCTAGTTAAATTTGGAGCCAATAACAAGGCATTTTGACCAGTTTGATTAATTTGTACAAGATTTTTCATCAAAATGACTAATCATGCTTAAAGATAATTGATTCAAATCATGAGCCTAATTAATAATTCCATGGAGCTTTTTGAATAAATATTTATTGGAAATTTATTGTTATTAACTGAATCATCAAAGGACATCATCCTATGGGGTGGCATCCACAAGCCATAAGTTCCACAAATATCATGATTTATGCCTCCTATGCCTCATTAAGACCCTCCATGCCTATTCATTGATCCTCTATCCCAAATATTAATGGGTATATTTGTAGATTGAATTTAATAATTAGATTTATTCATGGCTGCACATCTTAGTCTTGAGATGGATGGTCATGGTTGATCCTAAAACCTTTCCAAAAATCTATAAATAGCAAACCTCAAAGACCAAATTTTAAGCTCTTTTATGCCAAACTTATAATTCTAAAATTCATTCAAAATCATTACATTTTAGTGTTATAATACCCAAATATTGATCCAATCTAAGCCAAGCTAAATCCAAATATTGAGCCAATCTAAGCCAAGCTAAATCCAAACATGGTGCCAAAGAGAGATGGAGGTAGCCACACTTCATTGATGCAAACTTCATGAGCACAAACCAAGCAAACCACTTCAAAAAGTTATTTAGAGCAATCAAAAAAGGTGAAGAAAGGTTTTCTTTGAATTTTAATTATTATTTTCATATGTATGTTTGTTATTAAGTTCCCCCAAGTGTCTAGGCCTAGAGATGTTATGCTAGTTAGTGTGTTTCTTTCATTTTGTTTTCATTTTGGAACTAACAAGATACTAACCATCCTCTCTTGGTTCAAATTCATATTTCACACATACTAGGGGAGATATATATGACCATCCATTAGATTCCATCATAAAATGATCCTTCTAGTTTAGAATATTCCAAAAAAATAAAAAAAATAAAAAAAACATTAAAAAATATAAAAACACATTCAGCACTTAGATGTTCTATTAGATCCTTGGCATCCATGAGTTACTTCCATATTAATGGATGGCATACTTAGTTACTCTTACATACACAAATGTGTCACAATTCTTCCTTAATGTGATATAAGAATACACATACACATGATACTTTATAATTTTGTATGTTTCACCTTCCTTATAATCATGTCATATGTACACTGGGGACATCCAATTCTTTAATCTTGATACACACAAGCTATATGATTTGATGATAAATCTACATTATCATGTTTGAAATTACTTATGTA
>JARHVA010004725.1:557500-660000 GCA_037957365.1 Torreya grandis | reverse complement strand
TTTTATGGATAGAGACACAATACATTGGGACACATAGTATTACCTCTTTAGGTGTGATCAACCATATTAGCCACATCATTCCTACTAGTACAAAGTAATGGAGTCTTTAACATGTTATTAGGATGCCCATGGATGTAGAGACTTCATGTAATTCCAATTATTATAAATTTATTCCCAAGGAAAATATACTATAACAAAGTGGTTATAGTTCCACGCGTACAATATGACTATACTCTATAGCTAGTGATATCTCCTCCTCCACCCACACCACCATTATTATTAGTTGATATACATATTAAAGATCACTATTTATAGATGACTGATGCCCAAATTTAGGAATAATATTTCTATATGATTATCACACCTATCCATGATCATCATACAAAGCCTATTGTTACACATACATGATCCATAGACATAAACAATTATTTCACATGGAATACATTATAGAGTTACACATATACCACAAAGGGAAACATATTCTACATCACATAATTAGTTATCACCACAAAAAAATTTACATGTTCTAACATGAACATAGGTATTAAGAAACCCTATTATTATATAATATACACCAAGATTCCTCATCCTTATATATCCATTCATCATATGTTGAGCTATAGGATCATTGAACATTGAACCTATATTATGATCCATCTTTACTTGATAATTCCCATCCATGATAAACTATATATCCTTGACATGATACAATAAATTGCCATGGCCATTCCATTAAGTGCATATTTGGTTAGTGTTTCAAGTTTTAAATATTACAAAAAATAAAATAATTAAAGAATACAAAAACATTATAATATTAAAAAATCTAAAATTAGAACTTGAGCATGGCACAATGTCTAGTTTACATATTTTTACATATGGTAATTGTCACACATTTGATATATGTAATATTATATAAATACACATGCATTCTTTTTTGAATTTTATCTATGACATACATGTTACACATGGACATACAAATGTTGGATTTCCCTCTACCCAGTGTCTATATCAATACTGGGGGCATGTTGTTACACATGTTTAACTATAATAGGTTATATCATTATATAAAACATTTTGCCATGTTGAGCCACCTTTATTTATTACACATTTATTTATATTTACTCATTTATTATACATTGATGCATATGGAGGATGTAGACTAGTTTCTTATTCTATGTTCAAATAATTTTATTACTCTTTTACATGATAGGATACATTGTGTGTGTAATTTTTCCTTTCTTGATGCAACATTATTGATTTCCATTACTTGTGACACTTTTATTTCATCATTGTGTGGCCCTTGGCCTTTATTGATGTGACATCCTTTATGTCCCTTGTTGGTGACTTTTTATGTCCTCCTACATGTGGCCCTTAGATTTTTTGTTGAGACATTTTAAATCACTTGTATGTATCCCTTGGCGTTATGTGTGACACTAACATTTCACTTACTAAGCCTTTTGATATTGAAGGGTTCCATAATTTATGTCATGAAATGTTATTACATAGTCTTAGTCAAAGATACTTATACTACGTGTTTCATTTATACATTATCTAAAAATTAAACTTACATGCCATATGTTTCATATGTTAAATAAATGCCTTGTTTGATATATACGTAATTAGGGTGACATACGATCCACATGATCAAATGATATTACATGATGTTATATTTAAATGTGACATGTAATAATTAATTATTATTTTGAGATGAGTGACTTACATGATACATCCCTCATCTCAAATGTGGGGAGTTACAATTATATTTTCATAAAGTCATAAGTCTCCGTTAGTAGAAAATTAGAGTATATTATGGGTTTTAGAGAGTTTAGAGATTCAAATTGTCTATTATACTGATTATTTATATACATGATAGATATGGGCACATTGATATAGAGTAAATGATAATATGACATGCATATGTATTTAAATTAAAAACACTTGATATCAAATTCATAGACACATTGGTGAACATTCATGGGAATATGCACACCAATTTACATGATCATAATCAAAAAAATTTACATACACATACATTTTAGGTACATGTTCTCAAATTAAACACATAAATGTATAACATTTTATATCAGTGGTATAGATTTAAGGGGCATGATACTGTATCATGCACATATAAAAACAAAACATAGATAATATTATATATAAAGTTATTTGTGATTACAATTCACACTTATTAGATTTTTAAACATAATGAGGGAATGCTTATGGTCCATTTTCTTTAGATCATGCATTATAATCTACATTGAGAAAAAAATACATACTCACAAAATGTGTTCATTATGGGGGTATGAACATTGTTCATTCCTTTATGATCATGTTTTTTTTACATGGATTTAAATTAATCAAACTAGAGAGAAACATTACATTTAAATTTATAATCCATCTATAGTGATTGATTCATTTTTGAATGAAATTTATCTAATTATTTTTATCATTTATCTACTTTGTGATATATTTGAGTTTATCTTATCCACATGGTTCACTCTATCTTTTTATACAAAATTATTTTGGTTAGTAAATTGTTTAATTTTCCCCACATTCATGAAGGATGGGTCATATCGATTCCCAATTCAGGATCTTGCATAGTTACACAAGTTTGGGGCTTGATCACCCAAACTCTCCAATGCTTAAATGAAGAAGAATAATATCCAAAAATATTTGAATAAAACATGGTTTTCACCAACACATAGGTGTAAACAATTGTTTCTCTTTCAATTTTAATATTTTATATTCACATATATCCAAAGAATAAACATTCATTACAGGTTTTCATGAAGAAAAACTATAAAATAGTGATATCTCTCATAAGGAAAAGTGTGTTTTATACATTAAGGTATATTTTATACTTTTACTATAGAAACTTCATTTATATTTATTTAAATGTTTTCCAATTCTTGGGTTTTTGGGGGTTGACCATCCCTTTTTGGAGCTTGTTTTGGAGAAATGTTTTGAAGGGAAGAGCTTAGATAAAATATCTTGGAGTGTTATCAAGTGATGATTGAAGATTCAAGATAATTTATTTCTCCCCTTGTTTATTTATTTTATCACTAATTTTGATATGTTTTATTACCCTTGTTGATGAAAATATTATGTTCATTTAATGGTAAACTTATGCTAAGAATAATTTTAGCGATAGTTGTATTACTTGAATTTTTAACATTGAACCTTATATCTATCTCCTTCTATTGTGAAGAGATTTCATAATATATATTTAATTTTTGGAGATATTTTGGTTAATAAAACTTTTAAAAGGTTTAATCAAACTTAAATACTAATGTAGAATCGTATAACATTATTCTTTACCTAATTGTTGACTTAGTCTCTTGATTTATTGTTAATAATTATTAAATAATGTTAGACCCACTTATAACAACATAATGAGGGAGATATGAAATCTATTTTTAATAAATAATACACTAAATTATAGTGGGATAATATTGGGTATAATAATGGGGGATGGGAAGAAGCGTGATGGTGAACCTGGGCGTGCGCTACAACGCGTGGTGCAGCTAGGGCAGCCGTGCCCTAGCTGGAGGGAGCCCTTCGTTGGAAGTTTGCAGGAGCAGCAGGGCATTAAGGGGGTAGAGGTAAGTGCAGAAGCAGCAGGGAGGAAGAAGAGCAGGACTCAACAGGTGCTATGGATCAGCAGGGTCAAAAAAATTTCAGAGGAGAAAGAAGTTTCAGGGAAGTTGTATGCAGAAGCTCTCAGGTGTAGGATGTAAGAATGAAAGAAGTGATGGATGAACAACAGTACCCAGGGGTGCAGGGTAGTGGATTAGCAGGAGGGTCAAGAATCTCTAAGGTAAATGGCTGCCTGGAAAGGTGCAATGAGAGACCAAAACTGGTTATCCCTTATAAAATGATAGAGGAGGATGTTGAATACTTCTCCAAACATTCACTATATTGCAAATTCCTGGGATTGAAAGTTTCTATTCCTTTTTTGGAAAGCTGGGCTCGCAGGGTGTGGGAACCTGTAGGGGAAATGGAACTGATGTTGCTGGCTAACAGCTTTTTCATGGTTACTTTCAACTGCCTGGAGGATAGAAATAGGGTGTTTGAAGGTGGACCGTACTTCTATAACCAGGTAGGACTTTTTCTGAAGCCGTGGCATGCTGGTTTTAACCCTGCAGAAGAGCTTCCAAATAGGGTGCCAGTGTGGGTACGCCTTCCACGAATACCGGTGGAATGCTGCAGGGAGGATGTCCTGGTGATAATAGCTTCGTTAATAGGAAAACTGGTGGGGCTGTCCTCACAAATGCTAGGAAAGAAGATCATGACATATGCCCGAATATGTGTTGAGATTGATTTAAGCAAGCCGTTACCTGATGCGGTGGAAATGTGTGCAGGTGAGTACTCATGGATCCAGCAATTGGATTATGAGACATTGCCCTTCTGATGCCGTCTATGTCATGAGTACGGACATCTAGTAAGGAAATGCCCAAAAAATTCAAGGGATGAACAACAGCCTTCTTCCTTACCTCCCATGAACAAAACTTTAGCTGAGGAAAAAAGGAAAGAGTCTGGAGGGGGTGGGAGGAAGGACCCAGATGGATTTATGCAGGCGAAGTCTAAAAGTAGAAATAAGGGATATAAGAGGACCTTCTTGGAGAGGCAAGAGGCAGACTCCTTTAACCGATTTGAGATTTTGGAAGAGCTAGGACAGCAAGAGATTAATACAGGCCTGGCTGTTGAAGAGGCACTTATGGAGGAGGATGACCAGGTGGTGCAGGACGTCCCTTTGCCATTGAAGGAAATAGGTGAAGCTTCCTTAACGGAGATGGTGGAGGGACAAGGAAAAGTGTAAAGCTTAGCAGAATTGATTGAAGGGAGAAACCAAACAGGGGCGGGCAGAGATAAGGTGCCATAATCTGGATTGGAGGAGGAGGAAAAGCGTAGGAAAACTCCTCCTGGCCTGGGGATTCAACAAAAAGACAGCAGAAAAGGGGGTTCAGAAAAGAGTGGGAAAGTGGGCAGAAGGAAGGACATAGAGCGAATTAAGATGATTGGGGAGAATTTGGTGGAATCAGGGTCGGTGAAGACCTTGGACGATCACTTTCAGCCACCCTCCAAATGATTACGATATCATGGAATGTTAGGGGCTTGAATAGCGGCCCTCGACAAAAAGCTATTCGAGAGTTAGTCAGAGGTCAACATCCGGACATTCTCTTTGTGCAAGAGACCAAGGTGTCAGTTGAGTATATGATGAATATAGCCCCAAGAATATGGGGTCAGGGGTCCTGCCAATGCATTGGGGCTAATGGGGCTGCAGGTGGATTGGTATGTTTTTGGAATCCTAAGAAGGTTACACCGGTGGTCTGGATTGCCTTCAGATCACTGCTATCTATGGTAGCCTTGTGTGCAGACTCAGGAGAGTATGTACTGTTGTCTAACGTCTATGCCCCCACTGATTTGCAAGGTAAGACCGCGGTGTGGAATAGCATTCAGCTGGTCCGTAAGGAGTTCCCGTATCTGCCATGGATCCTTATAGGGGACTTCAATGCGATTATGGATCTCTTGGAAAAAAGAGGTGGAAGTATCAAATTAGAACCGTCTTCTTCTCTTCTTTATGAAAAGATGACGGAACTTAATCTGGTGGACATTAAACCGAGCAATGGATGCTTCACTTGGAACAACAGGAGGTTGGATAACACCTTTATTGCAGAGCGGCTGGACAGGTTTATGGCATCCTGTTATTGGGTGGGGGGTAGGTGGACGCTCAGTTTTGAGATTTTAGATTGGCGGGGGTCGGACCATTGGCCAATCAAGCTCAGCATCTCTTCGGCGGTCAAACAACATAAGCCACCCTTCAAATTTCAGATTATGTGGCTGCGCGACCAGGATTTGTGTAGCCGTATCTCTGAATGGTGGAGAGCGGGCCGCCCTTCGTTTGGGATAGTGATGTATGTTTTTGTGAAGCAGCTCCAATTCATCAAATATCAGTTGCAGAGATGGAACAGGCAGAGCTTCAGAAATATCTTTCAGGAAAAAAAGAAGGCGCAGGAGGAGCTGAATGGGGTCACGAGACTGATTAGAGAAGAGGGCCTGACTGAGGCTTTATTGAGGGAAGAAGGGGTGGCGGTTAGGACCCTCAAGGAATGGGAGCTGAGAGAGGAGATTTTCTGGAAACAGAAGGCTAGGATTGATTGGCTGCAAGAGGGGGATAGGAACACAGCGTTCTTCTTCAATTCGGTCAAAGCCAGGCATCACGGTAATGTGCTTACTTCTCTGGTAACTGATAGGGGGGAGGTGGTCTCCTCTACTAGAGATATTTGCAATGAGGCGGAGCATTATTTTAGTGACCTTTTCTGGGAGGAAGGGCAGAGGGACGCGGCCAAGGAGGACTTCATACTCTCTTGTATTCCTTCGATAGTATCCCAAGACATGAAGGTAAATTTGAATCACCCAGTTTCGATTGAGGAGCTGAAGAGGGTTGTCTTTATGATGAAGAAAGGTAAGGCCCCTGGTCCGGATGGTTTTTCGATTGAGTTTTACCAAGAATTTTGGGATATCATTAAGGAGTATTTATTTGCTGTGGTCCAAGAGTCACAAGATAATAAGCAGATGTTGCGAGCTATGAACTCCACTTTCCTGGCTCTCATTCCGAAGGAGGAGGGAGCGAACCATCTCAGCCAATTCCGATCGATTTCCCTCTGCAATGTTATTTACAAAATTCAGACGAAACTCATTGCAGAGAGATTGAAGAAGTGCCTGAAGAAGCTAGTTGCAGAGGAGCAGAGTGGCTTTGTGGAAGGCAGGCAGATTTTGGATGGTATTGTCTTAGCCACGGAGGTTGTCCATTCGATGGCCAAGGCTAAGGAGAAGGCTATGTTTATCAAATTGGATATGTCGAAGGCATATGATAGGGTGAGTTGGTCCTTTCTTCAGAGAGTGTTGCAGGCTTTTGGGTTTGAGAGAGAATGGATTGACTGGGTCATGAGTTGTGTCTCCTCGACCTCGTTCTCGGTCTTGGTCAAGGGTGAACACACGAGATTGTTTGGCGCTACTAGGGGCCTGAGGTAGGGGGACCCTCTATCCCCTTATTTGTTCCTTCTTCTGGCGGAGGGGTTAGGCAGGAGAATCAGAGAGCTCACGAGGCAGGGGGAGATTCTCGGATGGAGATGGGGCGGAGATCTCCCAGTTCTTTCACACCTCCAGTTTGTGGATGACGTGGCCATGATGGGAGCGGCCACCATTAGAGAGGCGAGAAATATCCGTGGTTGCCTGGACGAGTATCTCGAGGCCTCAGGACAGGTTATTAATGAGGAGAAATCGTCCATATTCTTCCTCAATACTCCTTTGGCTATCCAAAGGAGAGTGGCTGAGATTCTTCGGTTTCAGATTGGTAGTCTTCCTGTTATGTACCTGGGGATACCTGTTTCCATGGGGAGGCAGTCGAGGGAGTCCTGGCAGGTTATCCTAAATAAATTCCGTGCCAAGGTGAATCACTGGACTCACAGATGGCTATCTTTCGCAGGTTGGGTACAATTGATTCAGTCGGTGGTCCAGGCTCTTCCCCTTTATAGGTGCATGCTCTAGGTGGCGCCAGCTAGTCTTGTGCAGGATCTGGATTCTCTTGCTCGACAGTTTTTGTGGGCGGGGAACTTGTCCTCGACCAAATGGAGTCTTATCTGCTGGGATGTTGTCTGCAGCCCGAAGCGGTTGGGTGGATTGGGTCTTAGACAATCCACATTGGCGGGTACGGCCCTCGCTGCCAAGCTGTACTGGAGATGGTGTACTAAGTAGGACCGGATATGGGCCAAGGTTTTGGCTCACAAGTACCTCCCTGGGATCCCCCATAAGGACATTCCTCAGCATTGTTTGTTGGGGAGCGGGTCTGTGATTTGGGACACACTCAAGAAGGGGGCTGTGTTGATAAAAAGAGGTCTTTTTTGGATCTGTAAAGGTGGGATGGAAGCATAGTTCTGGCACGACTCGTGGGATGGCTTTCCTCCCATCACGCTTCAGTACCCCCATCTGCACGCTCTCTCGTAGAGGTTTTGTGAAGCCGAATGGCATAAGGTGAGTGATTTCAAAATTTTTTATAGGCATGACCAGCTAACGGAAGCTAGATGGAAGGGTTCGGAGGTTTGGCCTGTCAGAGACATGGAGAGGGAGTGCGTGGAGCTGAAGAGGATTTTATCTAGGCGTAATTGCTGTGCCTTGGGTGGGGCTGATGAGCTCGCCTGGTTCCCACACCCAAAAGGTAAATATACTATTTCGGC
The DNA here is from genome assembly GCA_037957365.1 of Torreya grandis. Taxonomy (NCBI): domain Eukaryota; kingdom Viridiplantae; phylum Streptophyta; class Pinopsida; order Cupressales; family Taxaceae; genus Torreya; species Torreya grandis. The sequence continues at coordinate 651,763 of JARHVA010004725.1, read as the reverse complement.
TGGGTACCAGGAGCTGGTGGCGTAAAAATTTGGGGAAGGAAGGGAGGTATCTTGGTGGAAGAGGACCTGGAACAAGTTCTCGTGGCCAAAATGCAATTGTTTTGCTTGGACTTTAGCTTGGAACCGATGCCTGACGTGGGATAATTTGTGCAAACGTGGTTTTGTTGGACCTTCCTACTGTGTTTTGTGTGGTGAGGAGGAGGAGAATTCATCACACATGTTTTTCAAATGTCAGTTCACAGGGCGTCTTTGGAATGCCTGGTGGGGGGCGTGGAAATGCAGAGGTGCCAGCGCTTTCTCCTTGGCAGATTTCTGGCAGCAACTGAACCGTCCAACCACTACTGCGCACTTCCTGCAGGATGTCTGGCATGTGGGACCGATCTTCTTGCTGTGGCAGGTCTGGATGGAGCGCAACAGGAGAATTTTTAATGATGAAAGGCTGGAAGCGGCTCAGGTGTGGCACAGAATCTGCAGAATGATTCAGGAGTCAGTGGAGGCAAAAAGTGAGGTCGCGCTACCTTTGAACAGGGACGATGCAGGGGTGCTGGACAGACTGGGAATTGGCAAGCTCACGTCTAGCTCTGCGTGTGTGAAGAGAGGTGAGGGACTGCAACAAAAAATTCAGCGAATTGGTAAGTGGACGCTTCCCCCTACTGGTTTTTTAAAAATCAACACGGACGGATCATCCAGAGGTAATCCTGGTCCATCTGGTATTGGTGGTATTGCCCGGGATGCTTTGGGAGTGGTGATTTTCATTTTTTCGGAATATAGGGGAGACCAGATGGTCAATCGTATGGAGGGGCTTGCCATTTTGTATGCAATGCGACGGGCTTATGAGACCGGCTGGAGGAAAGTGATATGTGAGGCGGATTCGCTAATCCTAATCAATATGATTAATGATCGGCAAATTAATGATGTGAATTGGCAAATATCCTTGGTTGTTCAGCAAATTTTACAGATCAGTCAGTGTATGGATTCGGTGATTTTTGCCCATATTCTGAGAGAATGGAATAAGGCGGCAGATTGTTTGGCCAGATGGGCTTCCGATGGTACGAAAGGGAGACATGTGGATGATGAGGTTCAGTTGCCGAAGGATATTAGAATTAATTTGGAAAGGATACTATCGGAGGACAGGGAGTGTTGATCGGGCTGTGGAGGCCTGATGTTTTGTAGTGGCCGGTTTGGCGGGTTTTGTCTGTGTAACATTTTTTCTTGATTTTGAATAAAGTTTTTACCCCTAGTTTATTTAATATTGGGTATAATAATATTAATTAATTAATTATCCTTTCAAATAAAAATACTAGTAGGATAAAAGTTTCTTATCTTTGAAATATATTTTTAATCTTATATAAAGTGATTTATGTTATTTTGAATTTTTGTTTAATTGGATTTATAAAAAATTCTAATTTATAAATATTATTTTAAATTTATTTATAAAATTAAATATCCCTTACATGTAAGGAAATTGAGTTCAAATTCCATAAATGAAAAAAATGGCTTATATATAAATAAATGTGTGTGTGTGTGTGTGTCTATATATATATATATATATATATATATGGGGATGACCAAAATAATTGGCTAGCATTTTATCTAAGTGAAATTCAGATTAGATATACTAATTGTTGCCTCTAAGGTAGGCCAGCGGCAATGCCCCTGACTATGCCCTCGTTAGGTAACATGATTGCATACTCTCACCGACCTTACTAGGATATTATTGGAATCAATTCCCCTACCCTCCCTTTCTTTGAGTTTTAATTTATTCATATATATAATAGATTCCAATGTACACACACCCACACACACATGAATTTACCATATTATTATAAACTAAGGGATATATAAAAATAATTTTATGAAAAAGGTTTATATTTATTTTAATTTAATTATATATACACTATGTATATACATTACTCTTTCCCATCCATTAAATATTATATAAAGGAGCCCTAACCTAAAACTAAAAAGCACAATTCAAAAAATTGAATAAAATGAGTGGGATAAAAAATAATATAGAAGTTGACTTGTTTTAGGGGTCTAGTCTAAGGGTTAGATTTGTTTTAATTTAATAGACAATAATATTTTATCAATCAAACATTTTTAGTCCCTTTTCTTGATAATTATGTCCTAATACTTTAAAATTTAATTTTTTTTTATCTGATCAAGTAAATGAGTAGATTTTACAAGGATCCTACAACCTAATAGTTAAAAAAGTAATAAAATATAGAAGAGTAAGCCTCAAGGGATAAAATAAATAACCATAACAAAAAATATAAGAATATCAAACCAAAAACAAAAATATAAGACTAGAAAGTAAGAGGAAAAAGATGATATTACTTAGGAGGCCCAGTGTCCTCCATGAGTTCCTTGCTAGGAGCCTAAATCTCCACCTTGTCCTTTGGATTTTCTTTGATGATTCTTGACTGAGTCCTTTTGCTCAGGTCCTCAATACTTTCCTTTAGAAATATCATCCTTATTTTCTTCTAAGATTCCTTTTTTGAGTTATTATTATGAGAGTTATCTAGAGAAAGGAGAGTGAGGGAGGGTTTGGAAGTGTGTAGAGACACTGCTTTTCCTATCTCTACCTATTGGGGGTCCTCTACCTCTTTGACAATTAATTGTTAGTGTAAATGTAATATGTAGATTAACAATAAGATATATCATAGTAAAAATTTGATAATGATTTTAAATGGTACATGTTAATTATGTAATTAATAATGCATGTGTGTTAAGTTTCATAATATGTTTATATTATCTTAAATCATAATTAGTTTTACATCAGGTTGAAATGGTAGTTTATGGCTCTTATTGATAGTGTAGTTGTTTATATCCATAATATATCCTATGAAAGGTGTATAACATAGTAAATTTACCATTATAAAATATGTTTGTAAAATTTTGGTTCTATAAATGCTAATGCAAAACATTAATATAGTTAATAGAAATATATTGCTTCTTATTGTTATCTAGAGAGGGAAAATATTAGTTAATCTTATTATATGAATACACACTATAGAATATGTTAATCCATATAAAAATATAATTGTTGAGATAAAAAAAATTCCATGATAATACATGTATTGGTTTTTTATGATGCAAGAGGAAAAAAAGTCCTCTAGTCTCAATGAGTTTCGCTAAACAAGTGTTACTTTAATCCAACAAAAGCATCCAATAATATGAATAAAATATATACCCATTATTGAAATTTATTAAATCTATATTTTGAAATAATTTTTAAATGGATTATAATTATGAAATTAATGATTAAATAATTGGTTTCCTATAATAAAAAATAAAATGGATCAAATATATAAATCATTTTCAAAATAAAATTTACTAGTGTTTTCTAGGACATAAAATTTAATTTGGAACTGATGTAAAATATATATTCAAAAATATAAATGATTGTATCCAAGAGTTGGAATAAATTTTAAATGGATTAAAATTAAAAATTGAATAACCAAATAATTTTAGAATTGGTTTTTACAATTCAAATTGGCTATATTTAAAACTAGTTTCACATGTAGTTTATGAGTGCAAATTTTGCTTGCAAATGTCATCTAGGAATTCTAGGTGTTTTTATAACATACTTCCATAAAAATAAAATGATAAGTTTTTAATTTCATTAGCTTATAGAGTATGATAAAAAATCTAAAATGATTTACTTATTTCTCAATAAATTTATCTAATAGTGATTCTATACAAAATTTATTAACTTGAAATATGGAATTATTTTGACCATAGTAATTAACACAAAAAATTATTATTTTGGATTTGTCTTTTAATGTCATGAACATTTAATATTTCATTTATGGAAAAATATTTAGGTGAATTAATTTTACTTTATATAATATATAAAGTGGGGTGAAATCATAGAATGATCCAAAACTCAAAAGCTTTGGTTGAAAGATAATTCAAGAAACAAGAACAACATAATAACAATAATGCTATCTCTAAGAAGAGATGTTTTATTCATCAAAATTTGTAGATCCAAACATATGCTTATTTCTGAGAAGAGATGTCTAATTTAACTTTTGTGTTACATCTTAATTTATACACATTTTGAAGGTAGGAGGAGGATGTGGAAGGTCACCAATATCTAGGGATATCAAGTGGTTAGACTTCCATGATTTACAACAATACAGAATTTGAGGAATTACTATTTTTAGAAACTTACTATTTTTAGACTGCACTACTAAAATTGAAATTTTGGGCACTTCCATTAGGTTTTTAGGGGTTAAAATCCATCAATTTGATTTTTATTCCATCTCACCTCATTCACCTCATTCTTATCTTTCCAAAGGTTCAAATGGTGAGTCGATTTGAGCTACGGTGTAAAAGTTATGGCTCCTAGAAGTTATGTCATCAATTGGGGTAGAACTATCACCCAAATTATCACCTAAAATGTTGCTCATATAATATAATTTATTTATTAATTTATTCTAATTTATAAATAGATATCATTTCATTTCTATTTTAATAGCCTAGAATTGATGTATTAAATATTGTTTGTACTTATTGTTTAATTTTACAAATTGGTTAATATATAATTAGTTAAATAGAAGTGGTAGATGATTTTTATACACTCTTATTATCCTAAAAAAATTATTTAAAAATACATTATTATGTATTAAATTTAAACACAAATTATTTTAGTAGTATTTTGGTTTTGCTATATTAGCTTAGGCAAATAGTGTTGTTTGTAGAGTTAGAGAGTGTTATAGAATAAAAAATTCATTAACTTTATTAGATTTGATAAGTCTAAATCATAATTTATCATGTGTAAAGGAGTGTTTTGTTAATCCTTGATATATTATAACTTCCCATATGCCATTTAGCGACCATAGAGTTACCCTCAGGGGCAGCTATGAAAATAAAAATTGAGTAGCTAAGTGTTGAAGTCCAATTTCCTTAGCAGTAGAACTAACACTCATTTTGGTAATGGGTGAAATACAACTAACCCTTATTATAACTATGAAGGTGGTGATAAGTATATATGTATTAAACTTAACAATACATCATGGTCAAAAGTTACTAACATTTAGGGTGCTTTTATTTATACAATAGGCATAATTCTATATCTTTATAGCTTTGTAGGATGTAAGGATGATAAAAGTGCATGACTCTAATGGTATAACTTGGTGGTGACCCAAGTTTTTTTAATAATTGAATAAATCATGAAAATATGACACTAAATAAATAACTCATCATGATTGATGAATAATCTCTTTAAAGATTGAGTTAGTCCTATTGATGTGAGATTTAATGTTGTTTAAACTTTGTAAACAATAAACTACTAAGTACAAATAGGCTTTATCATTAATCCTAAAAATACTAAGTAATATACTAATTTGAGATGATACTTTTGTGAGATCATAATGAACTAAAAAGTGGGAATAGATTTCATCTCTCTCACTAACACCTAAGTATGAATTTAAATGCTAAGGCTAATGTAAACATTTATTTTTTGTTTATGTCTATAGATTATAGAATATTTTTTGAGTCATGATAATTTTATACCTTTATTAGATTAATTAGTTGATTCTTCATTGATGATGTCTCATGGAGGAGACACTTTACATGTTCATGTGGATAACTATATTTGATATTGATTCTAAGGAGAAGATATGTAGGATATCCTAGTGGAGTGAGGCATTGTACCTATGTATTAAGGTAGGTTAGGTTTGTATTATACCAATAATTTAATTATTATTAGGCTCTTTTATAATTATTAAATAAAACATATGTAATCACTAATCACTATAAATCTTAATAATATGCTTATCAAAAGATGGAATTTTTTCACCCATTTATTTTTTGTAGTAGATTAATGCATATATTGGTTTTGTGTTTTGTTGAAATGATCTTAGACTAATAATTGTAACTATGAACAACTATCACTGCCATGTTATAAAAATACATTATAATGTAACTTGTAACCTTGGGTTTTTAATGATTGAATTGTGTGTCAAATGAAATTACTAGATGGTTGACCTTAGGATAATGTTACCTTGTTTATACATACTTGAATTAATGTAAAGGATAATTAATTAAAATAGATATTTTGGATTTAAAGTCTACTTGTAACTATTATCACTAATTTTTTTCTTATGAGAAAAATATTGGTAGTAAATTATCCACAAACAAAAAATTTGTAATATGAACTTGTTTAAATTAGTAGTGAAATTCAATTGAACCCAAAATATAAATGAATAAAAATTGAATTAATTTTCTACTATTTGAATAGGTTATCAAGTAATTATTTAGATTAATTGAATAAAATACCCTTATATAATGTTTAAATTCATAATAGTACTTTAGTTTTGTATTACACTACCTTCTTTAATTTTATGACACATGTTGTTGGATAAATAAATAAAAATAATAATAATCTACGTGTCACACTTATCTTATGAATTATGTTGTTGGGTATGAATAAATAAATAATTATAATTAAATTAATTAATAAAAAATATGTTTTACATGGGGTTTGGGATAAAAATATTGGGCATGACATTTTTGTATGAGAGCATGGGTTCGGTACGAGGAACTCTAGGTAAATAACCTTTTGATGGTTCATTATCTTCTGCAATAAATAAAAAAACTTTTGAAAGATTTTAATATATCCTTATAAAGTGTTGTGACCAAACCCACCCTTCCCCCCCCCCCCCCCCCCCCAATCATTTTTGGATTAGAGATACACTTTAATTTATAAAGAATCATATGATTAATACAATCCTTATAAAATATTTAGTGGATATGATCCAACAATTTTTTCATTTTAAATTTTTGTTGTTATGCTCTAACAATTACCTCATGTATGATTTAATGTTCATATAATATTACCATTTTTTTAAAGATTTGATTTTGATAGATTTGACCATAATGTGCTACATTTCAACATATTTTCACCCTATTAAAATAATCAACATTATGATAATAATGAGGAATTAGGATGTATCATAATATTATATGTGAATTATTTAACAATGTTGATTACTAAATTATTGGTATGAATGCATGTTTTGATGACAAAATTGTTTTTAAATTAGATGTGTAGGTTTTATTTACCCACTATGCAGTGTCCATAATTTCCCACATTAATTCCAAGACTATTTGATTGTGAGGTAATGATAAGAATCGACAAGTCATGACCCTATTCAGTAAACACCATGTAGTTATTGTAATTTAATGCAACAGGTATTATAATCAAAGAGTTTGATTAGTTTAATATCCACCATGTGTTATGTTCATATCTCCTCATAGCCTCAAAACATTGCCCAAATCTAATGGACTGGATCACATTACAATAATTTCTTATTTTTGAGTCTATTATAAGGTGTCATGTGTTGTAATATCATAATCTCATAACCATGAACTTATAACACATTCCAAATAGATCTAATAAGGACTAATAACTATGTGAATCTGAGTAAATATAAATGAGACAATTTTAATGATCCCATTCACCATGCATGATGTAAAGTCAAAACATAATTTCATAAGGCTCTAACAACTAGGATAGTTTGAATAAATCACAAGATGTAACGTGTTTAGTTTCAATATGCCTCATAATAGTACATGACTACATATCAACACTGATAGATTCATTATTAAAATAATTTGATCCAATTAAAGAGTGTCACTTGGTGAACATAAAATCACTTGAACATTGATTAATCATAAACATTAGACACATAATCCATATGGTAGGATAAAAATGACTTAAATTTTATAAAAGTAATGGGATGAAGACATGTGGATGGCTTGTGTTTATTCTTCAACAAAACTATGAACAAGAGACACAATTAAAATAAAATAGCAAAAATCATTCAACTGAGTTACAAAAAATTAGGACCCTTCATGTGGTATCCTTTTCCTTAATTTTTGGCCTTCCACTCATTCTTCTCATTTTTAAGATTCTATCTCAACATAAGAGACCAATATTTCTATACCTCTACCTTCCTTTTTAGTGTCTTTTTGTTTATATTTTCCTTTCTTATCTTTAGTGATGGGCTCATTTTAATTTTTTATCCACTCATTTTTAATATAATTTATCCTATGATGGCCATAGATGATGTAATAGAAACCTATAGTTCTTATTAGGTCTAATTTTTCCTTTTTATTCCTTTAGATTTTCCCTCCCCCAATGTTTTTCCCATGAAAGAATATGGGAGAGTTCATGTTAACTATTTCTAGTTGCCAATTGTCATAGATCAGTTCTAAGGTGGAAGGAAGATAGTGGATAGGTTTTGTAGTTTCATAATGAATATTTAGACATTCTAAAACCATCTTAAATATATTGATGATCTCCTTCAAAATATTATGTTCTCATCAAAGCCAAAACAAAGATTCATGCACAAAAGAGTAGGTTTTCCATTAATTACAACATGTATTACAAGGTTTCCATAGATATCCATGAGCTCACACACAACATACTATTGGGAGTAAAGACACTATTCACTAACACTATTTATGGACATTATTCATGGACACTATTCACTAACATTATTTAGTGACACTATTCATGGACACCATTCATGGTCACTATTCACTCTAGTGAGTTGGTAGTGATAATACATGATAAGGTGGCATATTGGTAGTATGGACTATTGGTGATGTGGTATAGTGCTGAGGTGGAATTTAGGTGATATGTTGTGGACCATGGATGATCTTTTATGCTATAAAGATGATGTGAAAATAGATGGGGCATAATTGTTGGATGTTGACTCTTGGGTGATGTTAGCCAACATTTCCCACCAAAGGTGAGTTGTGTTGGGCCCAATTTTTCCTATGTGTGGACCTATGCCAACTTAATAGGTGAGTTATGTAGATAATTTAGTTCTAAGATTGAGGGGTATTTTTCATTTGATTGGTCATGTATGTATTTTAGAACTAGATGTGGTATGAAGGATATAATCATATCTAAAGCAATGTCTAAGTTCCAACTTAAATCATATAAGATAAATATTTAAAATGTGAATTGTATTATCTTTGATGAGGGAGATCATCCTAATGATTAAGAACTAGTTATACCTTTTGAAGGCATATCAAAAAATTTCCTTAATGAGTGGGGAGTAAAAAATCATGAATATGATCTAGATAAATGCTTTGAAGAAGTTAGTCTAAGTGTTTATTATTTGCATGAATAAGATGCATCATACCATCTCTCTCCAAGTCCAATGAAGATAGTGATGGTCTATGGAAATTATTCTTTAACAGTTCAAGGAGTAAGAATAGAGTAGGGGTGGTTTCGTGGTAGGTAAACAAATTCTGGATGGTGTGGTGATAGCTTCGGAAGCTATTCATTCCATGAAGACGTCCCAAGAGAGGGCTATGTTTATCAAGCTTGATCTCGCCAAAGCCTATGATAGAGTTAGCTGGAGGTTCTTACAGAAAATTCTCTTAGCTTTTGGTTTCAAGTAGGATTGGACTAGGTGGGTGTTAAGCTGTGTTACCATGCCTTCCTTCTTGATTCTTGTGAATGGTGCTTCAACGGAACTTTTTGGTGCTTCTAGAGAACTACAGCAAGGGGACCCTATCTCTCCTTACTTGTTTATTCTCATGGCCAAAGGGCTTGGGAGGCTCTTCAACTGCCAGGTCTCTCAGAATGTTATCCGGGGATGGAAATGGGAGAGAGGGGTAACCACCTTGTCCCACCTCCAATTTGTTGATGACACTATCCTAGCTGGTGAAGCCCGGATCCGGGAAGCGAAAGCTTTCCGCACCACTCTTGATATTTATTTGGTAGCGTCGGGGCAGCAGATTAGTGAGCATAAATCTTCAATTTATTTCTTTAACACTCCTGAGGCTGTCCAGAGGAGAATAGCTACCATTCTTCAGTTCCAAATTCAGACTTTCCCAGTGGTTTACTTAGGGGTTCCCATTGTGGTGGGGCGTCAACCCAGGCTATTTTGGCAAAATATTCTTGACAGGTTGAGATAGAAGGTAAGTCATTGGACCTATAGATGGCTTTCTACAGCAGGTAGGGTGATTTTGTTACAATCGGTTATTCAGGCTCTACCAATTTACCAGAGCATGGTTCAGAGTGCACCAGCTTACTTTCTAAAAGAGTATGATGCTCTTTCTAGGAAGTTTTTGTGGGGGGGCAATCTGCAAAATTCTAAATGGAGTCTTGTTAGATGGGACTTAGTGTGCAGGCCTAAGCAGGATGGCGGCCTGGGATTACGCTCAGCTATTCTGGCTAGCCAAGCCCTTGATGCCAAGCTTTACTGGCGCTGGTGTACTAGCCATTCTGCCTTGTGGGCTAGAATTCTGACAGCCAAATACCTTTTGGACATTAATATTCATGATATTTCCAGATTTCCTCTTGAGGGGAGGGGGTCTATGATATGGGATACCCTTAAGCATGGAGCGCATTTGGTGAAGCAAGGCCTGTTCTGGATGTGCCACAGTGGGTCTGAGGCCTTATTCTGGGAGGACTCCTGGGATGGTTCACCCCCACTTCTACAGTCACACCCGCATTTGCAAACTCTCGTGGACTCCTTTCATGCTGTTGGTTCGAGTTTGGTGAGGCAGTACAAAGAAGCTTACAATATGGGAACTACCATTGGTCTCAGGTGGAAACACTCCTCTGACTGGCCTCCCAGGGGTTCGGAGGAGGAGCGCGGGGAATTATCCCTCATTCTTGAGACTAGAAGGTGTTCTGTGTTGCAAGGCAGTGATGAATTGGCTTGGAGTGGGGATTCTACAGGGCAATACTCCATGGCTGTTGGTTATAAGTCTTTGCTGGAGCAAACGGGGGAGGAAGGATTGTTTCAATGGGGTAAGAAAGTCTGGAACTGAATGGCGTGGCCCAAATGTAATTTTTTTCTCTGGCTCCTCACACACAATAGATGCCTCACCTGGGATAATCTTTGTCGTAGAGGATTTCAGGGACCATCCATTTGCGTGATGTGTTATAGCAACGAGGAGATAGGGGCGCATTTGTTCTTCTAGTGTACTTTTGCTAAACGGTTATGGCACCTGTGGTGGAGTGCGTGGAGAACACCCTACAGGCATGCTTCTTCTTTAAAGGAATTTTGGGATCGAATGGGCAGCGCCCCTATTAAAAATACTCTATTACAAAATGCCTGGGAGGTGGGACCTTCCTTCATTCTATGGAATTTGTGGCTGGAGTGGAATAGGTGAATCTTCAGGGGAGCGCGGACTGAGCTGAAGCTTTTGTGGAATAAGGTGATAATTGCGTTACAAGAAACTATTCTTGCCAAGTGTGCACCTGACAACAGATTGGAGCAGGAGGCGGTGGGAGTGTTTGGGCGCTTGGGGATCATCTTCCTTGGCGGTGCCGTGGAGATGAGAGTCAACCGGCCGGCGAACTATAGGAGTAAATTGGCTCGGCCGATAAGCAGAAGTGGACAGTGGTCGCTCCCAACAGCTGGTTGGATTAAAGTAAATACAGATGGGTCTTCCCGTGGGAACCCAGGGGATGCAGGTATAGGAGGTATCACCTGGGATAGCTCAAGGAACATTAAATTCTTGTTTTCCATTTACAAAGGCTGTTATACAAATAACCGGATGGAAGCTGGGGCCATTCTGGAAGCTGTGGAGAGTTGCTATCGAAGTGGTTTACTCAATGTCATTTGTGAATCTGATTCACAAATTGTGGTTGATTTGTTGAATAAGGGTAATTCAGGTAAGACTGACTGGCATCTACAAACCATTATTCAATAGATTAAGCAATTAAGTTCTTCTTTGAATTCAATTTCCTTCCAACACATTCCGCGGGAGTGGAATGAGGTTGCAGATTGCCTAGCGAAGTGGGCCGCGGAGAATGGGACATTCTGGAACATTACTGAGGAGGCTAACCTCCCTCTGAATCTGTATCAAAAACTGGTCCATCTGGTGGAATAGGAGAAAAATGTGTAATCGGTGTTTTGTTTCGATTCTGAATAAATTTTTACCCCCTTTTTAGTTTTTAAAAAAAAAGAATAGAGTAGGGGTAGGTATGTTGTTATTTTATCCCTCTAAATAAAGGTCTTATTCTACAAATAAATTTCATTTAAGTTTCACTTGAAATACATCTAAATATGAAACACTTATTCATGGACTTTATTGGGAAAGAAATAAGGGAGTGAAGTAATTATAAGTTTTTGTAAATAGTGAGCTAGTAGCCTACCAAGTGAAAGGTAAAAATGTTGCTAAGAAAACATTATTAAAGTATTAAAAATATAAGGTATGGGACTTTATTTAATAATTTGAATCCTTCAAAATACTATCAATTCCAAGAGAAAATAATCAACATGGTGATAGGTTATCTTCAGTGTGAGCTCAATTTGATATTCCTAATGATGTTAAGAATTTAAAAACTCAGCCACATGTCAAGGTAGTGGTAAGGCCATCAATACTGGATAATTAAATCAATTGGTAGATCTTTAAGAATGATAACCAAATATAATAACATACTTCCTTCAAAATTAAGTTGAGTTTTATTTTAAAAATTAGGGTAAATTACAGCATCAATATGGAGATTAGATTGTGTAATTAAGATCCAATAAACTCCCTAAAGGATTGGTAGCATTTGAGAATATATTTATTGAGAATGATAAAATGCGGTATACAATGAGTATGTCTACCAAATAATAAAATCATGAGAGAGTTATTGTATTTAAGGACAAGCTTCTTAAGCTTGGAAATGTATTTACTTTAGCTGAAAGTATTGGATTTGTCGATTTGTGTAAATAATTTTTTGATATCTTTGCTTGTGAATAAAATGACCTTAAGGGGTTTGATCCTAGATTATCCCAACATAAAATAGAGATTGATCCAAATTAAAAGCCTTTAAGATAAACACATATACCTATAAATCAAAATATTTAGCTTCTAATTAGGAAGGACTTAACTAAATGTGTAGAGTCGAGCATCATATTCCCTATTAAGAATTGATCATAGGTTGTTAATCTAGTTCCTGTGAGGAAGAAGAGTGGGGAGATAAAATTATGTGTATATTTTAGAGATTTGAATATGGTGTCATTGAGAGGCCATTACTCCTTACCCTCCATGGAGAAAATTATTCAAGTGGTTTTAGGTTCTCAATACTTCTCTCTCTTGGATGGCTACTCTAGTTATAATCTAGTCTTGGTGAAGGAAGAAGACAAATACAAAGAAAAATTTACTACTAAATGGGGTAAATATGACTATGAAAATATGAAATTTGAGTTATATAATTGAAATAATAAATTCCAAAGAGCCATGGATATGGATTTTCAAGGCTTTATTAATGAAATGGTGCTAATTTATCTTGATGACATAATAGTTTTCTCAAAGAATGTTAGTGGCCATCTAGTTTATCTTAGATTGATTTTTGAAAGATTTAGGCAATATGGGATCTCTAAAATTATAAACAAGTGTGTGTTTTTAGTTCATGAGGGTAAGCTCTTAGGTCACATTATATTAAAATATAGGCTTGTCATAGATCCTAAAAGAGTGAGTGCCATATTGGATTTATCTTTACCCAAGCATAATAAAGGGTTTTAGAGATTTATAAGAAAGATTAACTATTTTATAAGATTCATACCTTGTTTTTCCAACCTTGTGAAGCCTATGAAATCTATTTTGAAGAACCACTAAGTATTCAATTGGATCAAGGAAGGAAAAATAATTTTAAGGCTATTAAGGAAGTTATAGCCCAAGCACGTACATTGATCAATCCTATTTTTTCAAAGGATTGCTTCTTGTATGATTTCTATAACATTGAAATCGTCTCATCCATGTTTATGTAGGAAAATGGTGAAGGTCTTGAGCAACCTATTGCCTTTTTCAATCAAGGTATAGAGGATTATGAAGAAATATACATATTTATAATGAATCAAGTGTTGAAAATCATAAAGAGACTTAATGAATTTATGCATATGATGTCCAATAAGAAAATAAATGTTTTTTTGTCTCATTAAATCATAAGAAACTTCATTTTGAATAAGGATTTTAATGAAAAAGGGTTGGTTAGTAACCAAGGTCATGGAATATCACATGGAAATCAAGGCTACCAAATTGGTAATAGGAAGAGGAGTACATAGTCATTTGGAATCAGACCTTCAAGAGGATAGATAATTTATTTTATAATTGCAAGATGATATTTCTATAGCTATACAATCAACCCCTACAAGTTGGACACAAGATATTGTAATATTTTTTCAAATAAGTGAGTGTCCTAAAAGTTTAGATAAAGTAAAAAGAATGTACTTTATATTTAATTATATCCCCTATGTTCTTTTGGATAGATTTATCTTTATAATGTATTTTTATCACCAAATTTTTCACCCTGGGAGAAATTTGTATAGATTTTTTACTTTGGTGAAACATGGGATTACCCTTAGACTTGTGGGTTGTTTATAACAAGGGTAAACCTCTAGATTGAAGGACTAACTCCCCTTAATGAATAACTTAGGCTCACATACTAATTTATTAATTTTAAAAGGGTAATAAAGAATAGAAATAAACTTAAATACAATGGTGATGCACGAAAATTTGTTCACCACTACCACACATTGCACAATACACTAAGACCTACAAGACAACATGAACATACACACATCCTAAACTGAACCCATTGCATCAATGTTTTGTAGAAGGGTGAGACATTATAAAGATAAGAGGGAAGAATAATTCCACTTTAAAACCCATAAAATACCCTTGATGATACCAACTACAACTTGTAATAGAGAAACAACCACATGAGGTAAGATAAATAGGACACAAATAAGGTGACATACATTTATGCTTGATAAGATCAACCATTTAGAGATTTATCACTACATGTAGTCATATAATGAGGTAAAACATCATTTTTTTATTTATCAAAGGTATAAAAAATGGTCAAGGCTTTTTCATACCTGGGTGGAGGATACAAACTAAACCAAAAGTGGCTCAATATATAGAGAATGTGAGAGAGGAGAGAATAAGGGTGTAGTGGAGAGAGAGTAGACAAGTGTCATATGAGTTATAATAAATAAATGAGCTAGGTAAATTCATAAATAAGTCATATATGACATTTTTTTCTCCTATTCGTATGGTTCAACTCTCTAAGTGGCATGGGAGAAGAAATGCTTGCTTGACACCTTGACTAGCTCCTTAAAACTCCTCTTCTTCTTGACATGTTAAAGGAAAAGTAGAATTATTGGTGGTAATATAAGTTTATTATACCTCTTTTCTATTATTTTAACATTTTTTAACCAACCCCAATAGGTTATCTTTGACACATCATCTCCTTCTCTTGCAAGGTGTCTAGAGGACTCTTCATCTCCTTAGGCCTATTTTGCACACAAGTGTTAAATATTAATTTATCTTATATAAACTTAATGTATGGCATATTGGATTCATATCAGACCTATAAAAATCCATTTTGAGGTCTGAAACTAGCCCCAACAAGTCATTCTCTACCAAAAGACTCAAATAGGCCCCATTCTTTGTAACATTTTTTTTAACTTATTAAGGTTGTTTCATAAACCTCAAGGCATGAAAAAGATATATCCAACCATTTACACAAACTATAAGTGCATTAGGGTAGTAAAATTCCCCTATAATCTTAGTTTCCCATGCAAATCATCATTACCATACCGAGCAAAGAAAGATAGCTTCTTAGGTGGAAACAAACATTCTGTGAGGTTTGAGTAAGTTTTAGGTCTATAAGTGATGTTCTTGAGTTTTTTTTGAGATATAATGGCTTTAATGGGGTCTAATATTTCCACCTCTACCTTTGTAAATGTCTATCTTGTCATCATCATTCATAAAGTCATTCTTACATCCTATCCACTTAGATTTATGGTCTGTAGGCCTAGGTAATTGTCCTATCCTAACTCATGGTGTTGCTTGATTTCTCTCTCTATCATTATTATATCACTTTATGCAATGTTTGTACTAGTTTATCAACATCTTATTAGGGCTTCCAAGTCTCAACAAGCTCCAAATCACCTGACTATCATCTCTTCAAGACTTTCTTTGTAAGACTATGTATGAACTTATATCTATGTAGGGATAAACATGGTTTGTTGACTGTGTTTGATACCTTTATTTAGTTTAGAAACTATTATGGACTATGGTCTTACTTGAAATCACTGTTTAAATATTTATTCTTCTTCAAATTTCTCTCTTATGTTTCTTACAGACCTCTACAGTCCTTATAAACTACATAAACCTCTTTCTCACAAGGCAAACCTATGTTTGTTTTCATTATTTCTTGAGTTTAACACTCATGTATAATAATTTTCACACCATATAACAATATTAAAAAAAAAAAAAAAATTATTAATATCATCATACAGTCCTCAAAACCTTCAAGTAAACAAACAACTTCTATTAGCAAAGCAAAACTATGTTGGATTGTGTGTGTAGGGTTTCCCATATTGGTCATCTTCAATATTGAGTCTGAGTTGTTCATGAGGTGATATCACACTTTTTAAATAGCCTTTGATTACCTTGTTCTCATTCAGTGATCATAGACATATTTATCACCTAGATAAATAATTTCTTCTTGACTAGGTATGTAGAATATGCTAACTAAAGATTATGTATAAGTAATCAAACTTTGTAACCCTATTTATTCACTTTATCTCAAATGGTTTGTTGAATTCAATGTCCTTAAGACTTCAAGTTATTATCTATCCTTCTCATATTCAATCACCATTATCTCAAGACTTTAGATATTCCTTAGGTTACTCAAGTAATCTTACAAGTGACTGTTAAGATAGCTGACTATGTATACTCATTTGACATGGTCTATAACTTAGTATTCTAGGAGATCATTTCAACATTTAAAATTTACTTAAACTCCTAAATGGCATTGACTGACTAAGATCCCCTTTGAAACATTTTACCTTTAATTATCAACCTTTTTAAGACTAGACCTTTAATAGGTGGTTGTAGGTGCATATATTTGTCCTAAAACATTATCAAGCCTTTCAATCTCCTTGCTCTATCAACATCAATGTTCAAGACAAAGTCCCAACTAAGCTAGTTGTAGGTGATCAAATAGGTAGCTAACTATTTATTAGTTGGATTTTTTTATTTTATAATCACATCATAATGTCTCTAAATATTTATTTATAATTATATATATCTTTTCCATTCATTACTATTACATAGAGTGTCTTAAAACACTTTTAACTACATTTGCATTTCACTATTTCCACACATATAGTCCTTTATGTCTCTCTTAGGAGTTTGTCTATCTGATCTTTAAATTAGGCCTTTATCACCTTGTAATTTGTATATTATGTTGATAAAATTATCATAAATATTTTATTTTCACTACATTACTAATATCATAACATCTCAAAGAAGTTCACAACTTCTACTCTTATTATCAACTTCCATCCACAGCCCTATAGGTGGCTATCAAGAATCCCTAACTCATTAAATTAAGTAGGAATTTTATCATTAAATTATGAAAAATAATTAAACTCATGGATAATTTATATCACTTAATCATAAATTAAAAAATTATCTCAAAACATCTTTAATCCTCTTAAATCCACTGCCTATACATATAATTCTATAGATGACTAGCTGAGGCAATTAACTATGTGAGGTTTGAATCAAACCTATTAAAATAGGCCATTGGAGTGTTGTAATTATATTTTATTATGTGTTTTTGGGGTTTAATTAGTTTCTTAAAAAAATCTATTCATTCCACTTAGCATTCATTAACCTTTTAAACTGATAGAGTGATCAAGCAATACATAAACAAGCAATCACATAAACATGAAGCAAGATATCAACACACAAATACAAGATATATTTGGGAAAAAATCATGGGGGATTAAAAAAAATTAAACACATATTTTAATGTATTCCTATAATAAATGTATAAATATTTATTTAGGTGCCAACCCCACAAGGAGCACCAATCTCTCACTAGTTAAGCACCAAATCAACTAGTCCTTTAGTAATCTCCAACTTAAAAGGAGGAACCGACCCCCTAAGTTACTAAAAACCAGATTATACACTTCATGGAAACTTATAAAAGAACCAAACTACAAGGAATATCCCAATCCCTCTTGACAAAGCACCAACTCATCCAAGACCAACTTGATCACCTTAAGACACCTTGTTGCTCAACCAACATATGGTGGCCTCTTCTTCAGCTCTCTATCTTCTATATCTAAATTATAATATTTTTCATACACTATTAACACATATATTATGAATATATAATAGTATATTTTAATATAATCAACTCATTTATTTCATCTCAACCTTTTATCCTTCTCAAAACAACTCTTAAGCTTTCTCGCTCAATATGCCTCTTACTAGAGTTTTTAGGTCAACTGGCCTTGATAATCATAGTAAAAAATTATATTAGATATTAATTAATGATAATATACTTCCATATAATTTTATAAGTTACATTATTATGCTCCTCAAAGTGTTCTTTTATTCGCTTGCACTCTCATTATTTTTACTAGCCCAAATAGGCCTATTATGCCTTGTATAAATACAAGTTACTAGCTCACTTACTCTCTCTATCAGAAAAAATAAATAATACATAAATATCAGATATAAAACATGTATTATGAAACATTACACACAAAAATTAACCAAAATATGATCACCATTAGGTTGGCCATACTCACTTAGACCTCATTCTTTTTTTAGGCCTATTATAGACCTAATGCATTAACTTTATCTCAACCAACACATTACATTTAGCCTTATTTAAAATTATTTAGCATAAAAAAATTGATGAAAAACTTAATAAAAGTCTCAAATATACTATTTATAACATCCATTTAGGTCCATACCACCTTTTAGTCCAATTCACTACTTGGTCCACATCATTAGGTCTACTCACAACTAGGTCTACACACACCTAGAAAATTTGTCTTAAAAAACTAAAGTATAAAACAAAATTTTCCAAAAACCCATAAAAAATAACATGTATAAAACCTTTTTTACCTATATGTCATCAAAATATAAATTATATAATGCAATACAGAGCTTAAAGCCTTGAACTCACTTCTGCAACATGACCACTTAGAACTATCTGAATGCTAAAAAATCCAGTCATGAACAATTGACTCTCCAAACCTACATAGGGACTTATAATGAATAAAAATAAATTAAAATTAATGTTTTATACCTAAAAAACATATTTATATTAAATATATTATTCAAATCTATTCAAATCACCTCAACCTCATCTCTGCTAGATGACTACTCAGAATTGCCAACAAGTCTGACATCATAGTCATAATGAATGTTATTTTTATCTCCTATAATGAAACTTAGAAAAATATTTATGAAAATTAATATTTAATATATGACATATATAACATCTTCCAATATATATATTACAATATATAGTGTGAACTATTGGTCTTACAAACCAATCTATTAAGTTCCTCTTTCACAGTCCTTACACAACTAGATAAGCCACTTTGGCTTCCATATTAAAACTTATTGAATTGAATATAAAAATTATATAAAACATGTATAGGTAATTTAAATTAAAAAAAAAAACATAAAAATGTGCATTGGATACATCAAATCATGATATAACATTTCAAACTCATCACTCCATCTTGCATACTCAGACTTGTCAATTTCCCTTAAATATCAGTCATGATGACCTTGCATTCCAATACCTATTTAGAAATAATAAATAATTAATAATGCATTAATATAATCCTTAAATATATTTATAACATATTAAAACATAAATATATAGAGGTATAATGGAAAATATGGAATATATATACCAATCTCTAAAACTTACACCTTCATTGTCTCATCTTCACTAGATAGGTCATCTTATGAATAATATTTTCAACATTTTTGATGATATAAAAAACATATAACCAAAATTTAAATGTTTTATAGGTCTTTTAAAACAACCCCATGTAATTTTATCCATTATTAATCCATGAAAACTCATCCCTAATCTCATTCTCACTTCAACCTTGTTTTTCTCACTATCTTCATTATTTGACTTTTTAGTGATAGGCTAACTTCCATAAGTATTTTATTGTATTTTAAGTATATAAAATACTTATAAACCACAATGGGAATGAATTATAATTCACAATATTCAACCTCCATCCATTGAGCAATTTTGACTCAGTCAACCTTACTTGTTATACAAAATTTCTTAGAAATAAGGGATTTCATGTAGCTTCCACTCACTCATCTGATATAAAAATGCCATATATAGGTACTTTTGATATTCATATAGATTATATAATCATAAAAATAGGTCAAAAAATCCACTATGATCCATTTTCATCAAGATCTTCCATATTGGGTCACTCTGGGCGTTTTATGAGGGTTTTAAAATAGTTTTCATTCTTAATGTTTGTTCATAAACATTTCCCCCTAAAACTAACTCCTAAAGATTGGAAAAAATTAATATTAATATTTTAAATATTTACCTAAGAGATCTTCTTCCCATTAAATAGTCACACATTCCAACAAGTATGAGAAAATATTTCTTGACAATTCAGCTCTTCATTCTGCACACACAATAGACCTTCAAACTCATTTTCATTCTTTTTCATTCATATAAAGACTGCAAACTACACTAAAATTATTTAAATAAAATTTATAACCTCAATACATGCTCACATGAGCTAAAAATACTCTAAAATTGATCATGATGCATCACTTTATCACCTAGGGTCTTAAGACTAGGTCCATAAGAAGACCACTAAAAAAAGAGCATACCCCTTTAGCTCACTTTGAGAGTAATGTGAATAACTCAACAACTTTATCACATGATATATAACTACATTATATAACATAAATCTCATACACATCCATATAATTATAACCATGCCTCTACAATCTATATCCATGCTCAATAATTAGTCCATCACATATACCTACTAGGCACCATACCAATTTGAAATCTTCAAGACACCTAATATAGCTCACTACTCACCTCTAGAAATATGATATAGGATACAAAGTATATCCCATCATTATCCTTTGACCAAGTCTCCTTATACCATATAGGTCACTACCTAAGACTAAACTAGCCTTCTTAAACATACACGACATGAAGACAATATCTATTTATGAACTCATAAAGATTTGAATATATTCACCAAAGACATGAAACTTTAACTATTTCAATAAAATCCAAATAAATTTATTTACTCATTTCACCTCACTATGATACACAAGACACTCCATTTGATCACTCAAATCCATATTAGTAATCTCACACCAATGACCATAGCCACCTCCTTGTGAACCAACACTTGAACTCATGATTTATTTGGCATCAATAACCTTAGGCATATGTCATCAAATACAAATCTCATCTTACTTATCCTTCTTTTCATCAATGATAGTACATAAATACATGACATCAATGATAACTTTCAACAATCTCCCCCTTTGTCATTGATGGCAAACCACATTGATGGAAAACCAAAAATGACCTAATCATTCTCAAACTTCTCTCAACAGCTTGATTCTCTCTAGAACTAAAAAATTTCATCAAGAACTTTCTGCCACAATAAATTTAACCATCACAAACTTGTTCCCCCTTTCACATTAATGACAAAGGGTCATACACACTCTCATAAGGTCGTCCACATATAGTCCAACAATCATTGGACCTGACCACTCACAGAGCTAGCAAGCTCCCCCTTTGTCCATACATACTTGTCTTCAAGTTTCTCAACCCATCATGTCTTATATCACTTCATAGAATATTTATGTAGACACATGGTCAAATAGGTCTGTGAGAACAAACTAGTCTTTTTCAAACTTTTGATATACTTTATTTCCTTCAAGAAACTCAATACAAGTTACAAAAATAAGTAAACTCATGAAACATGACCCTAAAGTCATATTCAAACTCCTAAACCATTGAAATCTTTAAGATACTCTTCATATTGACTCAATGAATCAACTTAGTATATAGTCGAGACCTTATTTATGAAAACTCAAAACATTTTTCATTCTTAGATCACTAAACTTCTTCTTACTCTTTAGATCATCTCTAGTCCTTGAATATCATGGACAATACCTCTACCAAAAATGGCATTGATATTATAGACCAATAAACAAATCTCATGAGCCTCTTTAATTTTTAACATTAACTAGAGCTTAAACATATATTTCAAGTATGATACTTTCTAAAGAAACTTCTCACTCAAACCCTATAACACTTACTATAATCTATAGATCATATAGGATACATTGGAAGAATAGCTACCTTAGACCATCAAACCTTAGATCATGACCACATAATCATCAAATAAATACTCCTTGACCTTTGTTCATAAGATTCATGCCCATATCTTATACTACACTCAAGATACCAGAATTATCTCCCCGTAACTCCATGCTTCACCTCTGTTATATGAATTTATGATGAATACACTATCATCCATGTGAACAAAATTTTACCTTGCCTGACTTCATATCTACCACATAGATCTTTTCATCACTCTCCAAAATAATCATGCTTACACACATATGGATCATTATGAATATGATCCCATAAAATCATTTGTGAATATGCATAAAGGAACTCTAAAAAATGTCCATATCAAAAGTACAATCAAACTTTGCATACCTTTCAATTTTCCTTAATTACCCATCTCACACTTCTATATATCTTTATGCCATAAGGGTTATACCTCCTTATTATAAATTTTTTTATCTATACCAAGACCTCAAACTTGGTGAACACCTTCAAAATAAATTTTCTAAGCTCACCAAAACATCACACTAGCTTACATGCTTTCATATTTCCCATAATGCTTCAATAGACCTGACATGGTCTAGGACAAGGTCTAGGTGAAAACCTAACCCAAGAAAAACCATCCTTATACCATGATATATATCCATGTATACCACCTCATAATTCCTATTATGTCCTCAATAACATCTTAAAACATATGAATTCCTTCAACCTATCTTCCCATTATTTCATCATGCAGCCCTTTATACAAACCTAAACCATGACCTAGATCATGAAAACAAATAGACTTCTTAGTTGTCTTAAAATTATATATTTATATAATAAGAATTATGAAAACACCTTCTTGTCATGAAAAATCTACTAGGACTCATCAAGCATCAACCAAGATTTCTTCTTTCACAAGCTGAGAAACATATTGATCTTGCAACTCACCTTCACAAGCTTAGTTATTTTATGCTTCTAAGATCACCTTCAAGACTCCAAGCCTTATGTAAATGAAATATTTTAATACCAAATGTTTTAATTACATATGATAAGATAGGGGGGTGAATTAGTATCATAAAAAAATCTTTTATTTCCACTTAACATTCATTAACGTTTCAAACCAATATAGTGATCAAGAAATGCATAGAGAAGAAATCACATAAACATGAATCAAGATATCAAAACATGAACATAATATATATATGGGAAACCCTCATGGGGGATAAAACATATCTTGGACTATATTTCTATAATTGATGGATCAATATTTAGTGAGACACCAACCCCTCACTAGTCAAGCACCAACTCAACTAGTCCTTTAGCAATCTCCAATTTGTAAGGAGGAACCAAACCCATAAGTGACTTAGAAAAAACTTATCCAATTCAAGGAAACTTATAAAATCACAAATTTACATGTTATATCCAACTCCCTCTTTAAAAATCACCAACTTATCCAAGACCAACTTGATCACCTCAAGACACCTTGTTTCTCAACCAACAGATGGTGACCACTTCTTCAGCTATCTATCTTCTCTATATAAATTATACTCAATATCATACATAATTAGCACATATATGATGAAAATTTGATATTATATTAAAATATAATAATCTCATTTATCTCTTCTCAACCTTATATCATTCTCAAAATAAGCTCTTAGGCTTCCTCGCTCAATATGCCTCTTACTAGGCTTATTAGGTCAACTTATCTTGATCATCATACTCAGACCTTATATTAGACATTAATGACTCATAATATAATCCCATATAATGTTCCACATGACCTTTTTATGATCCTCAAGGTTATCTTTTATTTTATTTAACTCTCATTCCTCTTATTAGCCCAAATAGGCTTATTATGCCTTGTATAAATACAAGTCACTAGCTCACATACTCTCTTTATCAAACAAAGAAATAATCCGTTAGTTTTAAAACCAAAATATTTCTTATTACATGTTACAAATAATAATTAATTAAAATAGGATCACCATTAGGCTATCCAAACTCACATAGACCTCATTCTTCTTTTAGGCCTATTAGTGACCTAATGCATTAGGTATATCTTAAGCAACACATTAAATTTAACCTTATTGAAACTTATTGAGCCTCAAAAAATGGATGAAAAACTTTATACACACATTAAATATACCTTTTTTAACATACATTTAGGTCCATACCACCTTTTAGTCTAATTCACTACTTGGTCCACATCATTACGTCTACTCACAACTAGGTCTACACACACCCAAAAAAAAATTCTTAAACAACTAAATTATAAAAAAAATTCAAAAAAAAATATAACATGCATATAAATATTACAAACTTATGGTCCTTACCATATACCTAAGATATTTTAATATATAGATTAAATCCTTGAACTCACTACTGCAACATGACCACTTAGAACTGTCTAAATGCTCCATAACCCAGTCATGAACAATTGACTCTTCACACTGTAATAAGGACTTATTGTGAATAAAAACACATTAAAATGAAAATTTTAGACCTATAATACATATTAATATTTAATATATTCTTAAAATATATGAAAATCACCTCAAACTCATCTCTGCTAGATGACTACTCTGAACTACTAACAAGTCTATAATCACAGTCATAATGAATGCTATTTTCAACTCCTATAAGGACACTTAAAATAATATTTATTAAAATTAATAGCTCTTATATTACCTATTTAATATCTTCCATTAGATATATCATAATATCTAGTGTCAACTATTGTTATAGCGGACCAATCTATTAAGCTCCTCTTTCATAGTCCTTACACAGCTAGATAAGCCATTTTAGCCTCCATATTAAAACTTCTTGAACTAAATCTCAACCTTACATAAATCATGTATATGTTACATAAATCCAAAAAAACATAAATTTTTTAATTGTATACATAAACTCATGATATAATTTTTTAGACTCATCACTCCATCTTACATACTTAAATTTGTCAATTTCCCTTAACTATCAGTCATGATGACCTTCCATTCTAATACCTATGTAAAAATATTCAATAAGTCCTAATGCATGAATATTATGATTATATATATTTATAACATATTTAAACACAAATATATAGATGCATAATTTAAAATATGTAATATAGAGAGCAATCTCTAAAATTTACACCTTCACTATCTCATCTTCACTAGACAGGTCATCTTATGAACAATATTTTCAACATTTTTAAAGATCTCCAAAACATATAACCAAAATTGACATGTGTTATATTTATTTTTAAAAACCCATGAAATTTCATCCATTCCTAATTCATGAAAACTCATCCTTAATCTCATTCTCACTTCAACCTAGTTTTTCTCATTGTCTTCACTATTTAACATTTTATTGATAAGACAACTTCCATGACCAGTTTAGTATATTTGAAGTTTTTAACCTGATTAGAAACCACAATGGGCATGAATTATAATTAAAAAAATTTAACATCCATCCATTTTGAAACTTTGACTCAATCAACCCTACTTGTTATATCAATTTTTTAAGAATCAAGTGATTTCCTATAGCTTCCACTCACTCATATAACATACCAATGCCACCTGGAGGTACCTGGGAGAGTCTGTATACACATAATATTTTTAAATTTTATCAAATATTTATTCTTTAATCTTTTAGAAACCCATCGAGACTCTATATCTCTGATTGCATTCCCTAAGGGGTGCATGAGGAGAGGGGTGGGCAGACCATTGGTGCTTTGTAGAATTATTGTCCCTTATTGTCACTTATTTCCAATCTAACCAGCTCCTAAAACATTTCCCTAAGTTATTAATCCTACTTTTTATAATTATCATATTTTTTACCAAATTTTATCCTTATTTTCCTTACTTTAAGCTCCTTTTGACTATTTACAATACTAGGTCAACTAGATCGACCCTATACTATTGTGGGTAAAATTAATTTAGGGTCTAGGTCAACTCTTAGTTGACCTAATTCGTGACCTAGTGAATTTTCATTTGTAACAATATTAGGTCAACTAGGTTTACTCTAATGGTTAAATTTATTGGAAGGGCTTACATTAAATATACCTATATGTATAAGATCATTTGATCATTATTTACAAATGGAAAAGAGTTATTCTTCACTTGCACTTATTTATAATATGTTCTTATACCATTCTACTTGAGGAGTCTTAGCTTTGGGTTTCTACTTGGAGAATCTAATCATGTGGAGAAGTCTTGGATGATTTTTCCTTTTTTAGTGATCCTTACAAGCCACAACAACCTCTTGTAAAGCCCCTTTGGCCATGGGAGATCAATGGGTTTTTATTTTGGGTAAGTATTATCTAACTTTTCTCCTCTATTTAGTAGATAGAAGTAGCATAAGTATTGGCCTTGAATAATATTACTCTTCTCATCCTTGCATTAAGGTCTTACTCATACATAGCTTAATTGAGATTCTCCTATGCATGTTTGTTTGTTTACTAACCCCCATATTATGTCAAAAGATTTGTTAAGCACTAGATTACATTTATTTGCTTTACTTGTTATTAATTTAAGTGAATATGAAAGCATAAGACCTAGTTAGGGTTATTTCATTATTGTGCTTGACTGGAGGCTTTAAACCTTCCCTATCATTATTTATTGTGGTAATATATCCACTAATTAGGTCTATAAAATCCCCATATTAGTCATGCTCTTGATTATATAATGTATCCCAAATCAGAAGTGTAAGTATGATCTATCTTCGTTGATTGAGAATTGATTTATAGACATGATGCATTTATTATTACATACATTATGGTGAACCTGATGTGAATCTAACCCATACAAGTTTTATTTCACATTTTTCATTATTTTATCATTTTATTTATTATTTTTATATATTTATGATATTGGGTTGATAGTGCTCGTATAATTTCTAACTTCTACACACATGTTTAAGACATAGTCACATCAAAATGACTCTATTCTATTTATGCAGGTCTTCATCAGATACATGATATTAGGTTGAAGAGGTCAACATAATACAAGTTTTCACTTCTAGATAGGATCCTAGGTCATATCTATTAGCACAATACACTTCTAGATTTACAAAAAAAATACTAGGTCGATACTACTAGTATAGTATTCTTTACAGGTTTCAATAAATAGGGAGCTATAAAATTAGGTCAACCTAGTCGACATAGTTGGTAGAATTTGCAAGTAAAAATCAAGGAACTTTAATAATAATATCACTTTCCTTTACATCTTCCATCCCACCAAGGTTTCTGTCTCTCTTTCTTTGTCATTTCTATTATTCATTATAGTTCTATTTTTCATAGTTTGTAGTCTTTAAAACTTCCCTTATATAACAACTAGATCAACCCTATCGACCTAGTTCTATATTCCATTTTCTATCTAGAAGACTAGATCAACACTATCAACATAGTTATTAATAGACCCTTACTTTAGCAGTATAATAATGACATTATCGACTCTATTTTATAATCTCTACATACACTATCATTTAAAATGACACTATACTATGTTTTTAAAGTTGGAATTAACACTTATATGTTAGTAATTAGCTCACTCTTTCACTTTCAATTTCTTACATGCTTATAATAGACATAGTCTAATTAGGTGGTTTTTCAAAAAACCATTTAGTTTCACTATTTTTCTATTTCTTGTACACACTACCAAATCACATAATCTTAAAATGTATTTAAATAATTGTCAACCCAAGGCCTACCTACTTGGATTTCATCACCAAGGGGGAAGATGACTTGGTTTTCCATCCAAGTATAAACACATGGTTAATGTTATATATTGGAAAATCCCATGACACCCTTATCACTGTGGTATCTAAAGTGAGGGGGTGGGCCCCAATACCAAGCTAGTAACATTTTCAACATAGATCTCTTTCAACCTAAACATCCTAAAACCATCCATAGATTGCTTTCTAGTCCCTTATTTATAACCAACTTCCTATCACAATTAAAATCATACTTTAATAATATAAAAACATTCAAGATGACCACTTAGTTAACATTTACTTTCCATGTTGACTTCTTGATCTTTACTCAATTGTATGTTTTATTTTAAAAAATTACATTGGCCAACATTGGTGTAAGGTTTTGTGTTGTGTGACTCAATTAGATCATCTGCATTGACCTAGTTTATTATGTGCTTCCTTTCATTTCTTGATTTGAATAGTAATTTCAAAAAAAATCTTGTTTCAATATACAATCATTCTATTTGACAAAGTCTCTTCCAGACTATTTTCCTCTTGCCTATAGTATTAGGTTAACCCAGTTGACTTTGTAGTTCTTTTGTGAGTCACATAACAGTACTAAGTCAACCCAGCCAACTATGTACTCTTATGAGGCTCTATTTTCCCCTTTTTATAGTACTAGGTCAACCCAATCAATTCTATATCTTAATACCTACCCTATCTATTTGACTCAGTTCTCTATTTTTTCTCCTTAGCATTTTGTTCATTTTTCTCAAGTCATCATGAGGTCCCCTATATAAATCTTCTTAGATAACCTAAATCCATTTAGATACTATATGGGATGTTTATTTCTCCCTCTCTTTTCCTCCCAAGATAATTATCACTCTTGAGGAACCTCTTCCCCTCCTTCATCTATGGCTTGTAACATGGTGCAAATCACACCTCAAGATGAAGTAGGTGGATCTGATCCTTTCTTTACCTATCAATATAATTACCATATTCAAACTCTTTAAACTAATGTGGGATAAATTGACACAAGTTTAATCAATAATCCCACTAATAATCCATCTCCTAATAATCATCCCCCTAATACTAATTCGGGGAGTACTCCAACAAACACCAACCCACCAATTGATATGACTCAACTTCTTACACAAGTCATGAAATAAATGAACATAATGAAAAATTCTAATACCTCTCAAATGATGCAACTACAATGTCATTTGATTGATATGGCTAATCAACCTCCAATTATCCATCATGAAACCAATCCAAATTTCATTCTTCCACCTCTTAGAGATGCCTCAGGCAATGTTATTCTTAAACCTATAATGAATAACAAAATGCTTCAAACTATTCAAAATGAGACTTTAGCTCCCTTAATTATGTCTATTGATATTGGTAACATATCTCCAACTATCAAGTGTGATGGGACTAAAGACCCCACCTAATTTCTCAAAGCCCATAGAAATGTTTATAAAGAGTGGATCCAAACAAATACTTTTTCCACAACTAAACTCTTAGTAAAAATCTTCACTGGTGATGTATTATAATGGTTTAACCAACTTATGAAATATTACATTTGGAAACTTTAGGCTATTGTCAATCCTTTAGTCAAATAATTTCAACATAATGATCCTGAAAATTATCTTAGCCACTTCATTAATGCTAAGCAATCTCCCACTGAATTAGATCATGCTTTTATTAAATGATGGAAATATTTGGCTTATAAATCTAACCATAACATTACTAATGATAACTTTTTCAAACTCTTTATAATTTCTTTCACTTCTCTTCAATATAAGGTTCAAATTTTTTCTCCCCAAACACTTAATGAAGCTCTTGACCAAGCTAAACATCAAGACTTTCTCATTGAGCAATCCAAACCTAATACTAAACTTATTAAAGGATATTTTCAATCATCTACTAATGTTATCATTGGAAATACTCCTCAAACAAAACTAGGAGTTTCCAAAACTGACATTCCTTCACTTTTGACAAACCACTCACCATGCAATAAATGAAATGATTTTTAAAACCCTCTAAACCTTTTACTTATCCTAAAATTCCTCCTAAGTGATATGACCATAATAAATTTAATTAGTTCCATGATGACATTAGTCACTCCCATGAATATTATTGAGGGATTACTAAATTTTTTATCTCTTATATGCTTGGTGATGCATTTAATCATGAATATGTAATCAACCTTCATCGTCAAGAGTACACTATTGCTTCTCAAAAATGACAAGTTTATAAATATTCTACCTCAAATAACCAAAAATACTTTTCCATGTATAATAATCAATAAAATACCAAGGATGTTGTCTTATTGATGCTTATTATGACCAATATTACAGTAATTCTCAATATGTTAACATTGATAAGGTCAATTATCATCAGAAGGTGGCTCAAAAAGATCCTATTACCAAACTTAAGAATCCATATTTATAATAACTTCTCAAAGATACTACAACCACTAATCTCACTTTAAAATCCCTTAAGGAACCTTCTCCTCCTTTTGAACTCCCAACCATTTCTATTCCTTCAAAATCTACCTTACCTCCTAAACAACATGTTGGTTCTTCTTTTAAATCTCATTACAACTTTATTGAAGAATTTAACTCTATGCCTTATAAGATTCCACTTATGGAGTTAGTTTTTACTTCCCCTTATCATCTTAAGTTCTTTATGCAATAATTACAAGAAATTAAAGATCAATCTCCTAAAGATGAAGAACCACCCTCTATTGAACCTCAACCTACCAATGTCCATACTAGAAAAATTGTGTGTCCTTATTCTAAGCCTTCTATTGAAATTATTTAAGAGGACATGATTAATGATGTAATTCATTTTCATTCCAATGATCTACCACTATTCACTAAAATAGACATTAATACTACCATTTTTCATAAACTTCTAGTTGATCAGTGCTCTAGTATTAATGTAACATCATTGTAGCTTATCCAAAAAATTTGTTCTAAAAAGGATCATCTCAATTAAACCTACCTTACCTATCATGGTTTTGATAAGACTAATCAAAATCCACTTGGTTGTATTTAGATTCCCCTAACTATCAGACCTAAGACTATTCAAACCAAACTTATGATCTTTTATTTAACCTTATCTTATAACATACTCCTTGGTCACCCATGGAATCATATAATGAAATATATTGCTTCTTCCAGTAGTTAATGCATTAAATTATTACATAATAGAAAATGGTATAAGCATGAAGATGGTTCCAATCCTTGGAGTATTCAACTTCCTAATCCAAAATCTTAGTATTGTATTCTTACCATTCTTAAGATCAATAGTTTTCCTTTACCTGAGTTCATCAACATTAAACTTGATTTAAAAGTCACTCTTATTGATTCAGATGATGATGAACCTAATGATTTACAACATACTTGCAATATTATCAAGATTACTCCATAAATTTTAGAGTGGCTTCCTCCTTCATTAGCTTAGGACCATATTATTCCTCTCATTAATGAGATTACTGATTTTACACCTTCATACAATCCTTAAGATCCTTATTTACCCAAAGAAGCCTTCACTTGCAATGATTATGGAGTGGAAAATTTATTTAAAGATCCTATTTTTGGTTCCTAGTTGTACACCTCTTTCACTCAGCCTTGCACACTTGATAAAAATGGCAAGCAAAGATGGAAAACTTGTTAATATGTCATTGTAGCCAAGGAGGGGTTTGACATCAAGAAAAAACTGAATAAAGAAAATGACTGAGAGGCACATACAAAGGGTATGGTTATCTCCCTAATAATTTTGGCTCTACCTGAACCAAGGTAAGAGGACCTACGGGGTAATTATCTCACATGGAGATATTTTATAATTCAAACTCCATGGGGATTGTGGGTATAAGGGAATACAAATCTAACCACAACACAACCAAGCTTGCTCACTCCACTTAGAAAGGGTTGTCACATAAGATGAGTAATTTTTATAAGTTAGACACAAGTTATTGGAGATAAATATGAATGTAATTACAAATTTCATTCTAAATAATATTCAATAATAGAGTAGTTAAATAAGAGATTACAATGCTGATC
Organism: Torreya grandis; assembly: GCA_037957365.1. NCBI lineage: Eukaryota > Viridiplantae > Streptophyta > Pinopsida > Cupressales > Taxaceae > Torreya > Torreya grandis. The sequence continues at coordinate 619,858 of JARHVA010004725.1, read as the reverse complement.
TTTAATGCACAAAACATAGACACATACTAAGAATAGAATTTTTATGCATATATAGGGAAATAACACTTTAGATATGCAAGGGGCATGTTATATATAACATAATATATGATAGGATAAGACTTATCAATTAATAAAAAAGAAACTAGAGGGTTAATGAGTGAGCATAAAAGAAATTCTCTAAAATGTTATATCATCATCACCAACAAATGAATTATAGATCAGAAATAAATAAAATGAAATCATGAACAAATGATATCCTTTAATAACCCCTTCCAAATGAATCTATGAGCCTAGGACTACCCTTAAAAATGCTATCAACACCCTATTCCCAAATCTTAGAATAGAAAAGGATTTTACAACCTAGATATATTCTCTAAATGACTACCATAAAGATGACTACACCAGATAACCAATCTACTATGAATTTAAAATAGAGAATTACACTTCAATAACAAGAAGACAAAAGAAACCACAAACAAATTTCATTAATCAATTAAATTGTAAATGAATACAATGTGTTATAAATAACATACATCTTAACACTATGCAAGACAATTCTATGACAAGGGAGACATAGCTAATGCTCTCAAATGTTGTCAATGATTTTATAATATAAATCAAGTTGGCACCAAAAATATTATATAGAGGGAATTATTTGAGGATATATCTCTATAATAAAAAAATTAACCAAACCTTGTAAAGGGATAGCCCTTATTTACTTATATAATTGATCTAAGCCTAGTATATTCTTAAAGATGCTCTAGATAGAAAATTATTTCATAGGCTTGGAGCTTGTTAAACCTTGTAACAAAAATGATACCTCAGATATGTTTATTCTCTTGTGATGATTTCAAGATTGATCCTTCACATTGGTAGAATATTTTCTAGTTATCTACATGGAGGAAGATATTGCAAGGGATAAAACAAAACCTTTGTCCACTTGCACTATAGGAAAAAAAATCCCTTTCCTATCCTCATGATTATACAAAAGCTAACTAAAAGTTAAGTGAAACTAACAAGATAAGTACAATAGTTTCCTAGTGGGAAATGAGAAGAAATATGAAGGGAGGAAAGAGAAGAAAGAATGGGTGCCAGCTCAGAAAAATAAAAATATCGAGCTATACTCCAAAGTTGATCTGAATGATGAAATCTTTTACCAACTTATTCCTATACTTTTTATATCCATCCAACATAGGATCAAGACTCCCTAGGTCTTGGCCTACTTGATATTTTAATTTTACTTAGTATTCTTCAAGCTAGGCGGGAATATTCTAAAGCATGGTTTTCTTTTGTCCAATGAATTCTTTAAGCTAGTCACAAGACTTCTCAAGTCATATGAAATGCTTTATTTTATCAACATCAAAGGACTCTTGTGGTGAATCAATGAGGTTTTTTATAGTAGTGAGTATTTCCTCTTCCTCTAAATAACTTGCACCATAAAGGCTTACCATATTCCTAAGTGAAGCATCTATTAATCTTATTATAGTCTTAAGGGACTGCTCTTTTCCTTTCAAATAAAATATGCCATCTTTGAGCATCACCAATAGATGCTTGATTACCAATTAACATTCTTTGGGCTTCTTATGATCATTTATAGCAATGATCCTTTATACTATCAAAGTATATATGCCTATCTTAAAAATATCATCCATTTTCCATTGAACTTCTTCCCAATGCTTAATGTTTGCCTAAAATAAATATTTGGGCATCACACTCCCTTTTATTATCCACTATATTGTTTAAGAATTTCAAGTTGAGTGGACTACTTCTTTAGCCCCAATGTAAAAATATTCTTTCCATTTTTATGTTACCCTTCCTCTAGATTTGAAATCATTAATTTGGTCAAAATCAAATGACTTCAATGAGAAGAGAGGATGCTCTAGAGTAGTCCTAGTATTTGGAGTTACTGTCTTAGGCTAACTCAATATATTTTGTAAGTATTGTATCATAGCCTTATTTTTGTGCTTTTAACTCCTCCATGGTGGCTTTGTCCTTATCCATTAAATGAACCACCATGTTCACCAAAACCTATGAGCTATGCTTTAGCTCATTCCTTGGATGGATCCCCTAGATTATAGCTATAAATAGTGTAACTCTCAATGGGAGCATCTTTTTTTAAATCACATTGTGGGGTAATGGTTATCTCCACATTTCATTATCTTGTAGTAGTGAATGTGGTCATAGAGTGTGTCTTGGCCTTCTTAGAGGGGTTTGGCCTTATACACGTAAGTGATATTTACCACATCAATCTCCCCGAGTTTGTTAATGATGACCTTATTTTATTTGACCTGCTCCTCAACCTAGAGAAGGGGTATGGTCTAAAATCCCATTAATATAGTGGACATTGATGTAGGCCTTGAGATAGTGTAAGGTGGTGTCATTGATAGGAATGGACTATGGAATCAACACAAACTATTCAATTTCTTCATCTCTTTCTAACCCCTTTCCACCTTCTTTGTTCACTCCATGTCCTCCCTCAAGGTGTGGCTCTTATTTACTCTAAAACATAAAAATATGTTCTAAATTGGTGAGACTCCTTAAGCAATTTCTCAATGGATCTCCCTTGTACTCCTGACTAATTGGAAGGTCTGATAACTACTTCACCTTCTTTATTTGCCTAAGATTTAGGTAAAGATTAGAATTGGTGGATTCCTTGTTGCCTTTAGGTAAATTTACACCAATCATGGCCTTCAGACCTTTTTTATGGATTGGATCATGAACTTTGATGTGAAGAAGGAGACTTCAATGTACTTCTATTACAACAACACTACCTAAAGTACCCTCCTCACCACCTTTATTGGATTGTTCCAATTCCCTATTTATGTTTATATGGGTGGGGGTACCCATTTAAAGGTTTGATCTCCCACCTTATTCTATACTTTCCTTCTCCTTTGGTGCTAAACTTGACACTTTTGGAGGGGAAGGGACAACTAGTAATACTTTTAGAGCTACTTGTGGGTCTTCTTGTTTAACCACCACTTCAAGATCAGTGGTGACTTGAATATTCTACTCTATCTCCACCTTAACTTTCTCATAAAACTAATTCATTTCTTTGACTTAAAATTTTTTATTTTATCCCTCAACTTCACCTTGATTATCCTAACCCAGTGGTTGGGTGATAACATTCTTGACAAATGTCTGTATTTGATGAGATCATTTATTTTTTCAATGGGGCCTAAACTTTAGTGGCTGCCTTGACCCCAACTTGCACAACATTCTAAAAATAAAAAGGATCACTTGAAGATAGAATTTATTCTTCATTATCCTTACCTTTCAATCCTAAGGAATCTTCTTTTGCAAATGAACTAACCATCGAGACCTTTAATGGGATCTGGGGTCTTTCCCTCAAAGTTTTCTTCCCAATTTTCACTTGTGGAGGAGTGAATTCTCATTTTTTCTCCATCACCTTATAAATGGGCCTATATTCATCTTATTTTTCTTCTTCAATCATATCTCTCAAAATTTGAGCATATGAGGATTGATCTTCTTTACTTTTCAAGGGAAGTTCCTTAGAAGGTAGGTCCTTGAATACAACCTCCTTCCTTTTCTTAGGAATCCCAACTAGAGGCTGAAAATCCCTCTTAATTCTTTTTTACTTGGTTTATGCTACCTCTTCTTCACCTCCTCTCTTCCTTGAGTAAGTCATAAGAAATAAATTTTTTGGCTATTGTGCTAGTGGATCCATGGGTGGAACAACTAGAACAATAGATGAACTAACTACTAGGATAGCTATCAGGATAGCTAGTACTATTATGGCTCCCTCTATTGTAATGGATATTGGGGTAGCATTGGTCAATAAAACCTCTCTAATGGTGATCTTATCCCAATTCTTAACCAAACTTTTTAACTTTGAAAAATATATTCCCACCTTATACTGTGATGTAGATATAAACTCTACATCAATTGGGTTGGTGAAGTCAACTTCACCAACCTTAATTTTTCTTTTTCCCTTCACCACTAGTAGTGGAGCCAAGGGAACATCACTATAAACTAGGAGGAAACCCTTCAAATCTTCAACTTGTCTAGATTCTTGGAGGGTAGGGATGTCATAAGCACTAAGATTGACTCCATGTTCCTTCAACCATCTAAAGGTTCTTCTAATGATCATTATGGCCCTCCATAGTATAAAATCATTTTCCATAATAGTAAATTCCACATGTGAGACAACTTGGGTTTCAATATTAGATTTATTATAAATTGTAGATAGTGTCCTCTTATTATCTTCCATTTCCTTTGGGATGGGAGAAATATTATAAGTGATGACTTCTTGCATTGTTAGCATTGAAAAGTCCAATTTTTTGATGTCTTCTTTAGTAGTACAATCAAACCGAATGTCCTCATAATGTGATTGATGTATAATCACACCAATTTTTATGTTCACCCACCATCTGATATCATAGTTTAGCCTAGGTGGCATCTTTTCAATCACATATTAACCCATATCTTACTCTAATCACTTGGCATTGGTAATAGAAGGACATGAATAATATCCAATTTCAAATGAAAATTTGAATGGATTGTTCACCTTTTTGGTCACTATCATTTCATATGGGGGAAACATTTTTTGTCTCAACTCCATCACTGCTAGTTGATCATCTAGGTATCTTGGCAAGTAATAAGGAGATCCTAAGTAGCTACTTATTCTGATATAAGTAAACATTCTAAATTGAATATATGAGGTGCCATTATCATCAATGGTTTCTTGATCCCCCTTAGACATCCTATTAAGGATTATTATAGGATAGAAGACAATAATAATATCATTGAATAAATACTAATAAAATTTGCAAAAGTTTTGTCTAAAGCCATCTAGAGTTATTTCTAGATAGGTCTCCTATATCCTCATTCCACTAGGATTCCTTGTGAGTCCATGGAATATCTTATTATTCACTAGGTTGTACATTAGGTATGAGGACATGTAGAATAAACTCCTCTAAGTGGATTGCAACTTGAAGTTACATCATCTACTCATGTAGGTTGTCACTTAAGATGGTGGACTAACCTAACTTATTTTGTTACTTCAACACACATTAAAATTATAGACATCCAAGGCTCAAACCTCTCTATGGTGGGAATCCCATAAATTCTAGATGCCATGGAAATCATGTACAACAAAAATTCCCTAAATTCTACTAGTTTTAGGCTTTTAGACATTCTAAACACATTTTACCTTTTCTTGACAAGCTAATAAGAGTTGAAAATGTCCCATATCATTTAGGCATTCTTATTTTCACAATCCTGGCATTCCTCTAGGGAAAGTGTGATACTTTTAGGCTAGGGAGGAATCCCAAGCATGGTGCTAAGGACCAATAGAGTGAAATAACAAACAATTAATTGAATTCCATTTATAATAGTCTTAGTATCTAGTTGATACACTATAGCACATACAATTACTAGTTCTAGGTATGGGGCAACCAATGGAAAAATTACCACAAGGGTGATATAACTCATGCCAAGATTTGAGATTACTAGTAGAGGGTTTGGTTACTACAAGGCATTCAATAAAGCTAAAAATTCTAACCCCTAAACATCAGTATCCTTAATTCCATCAATAATATAAATGATGTTGCTTTTCATAGATGTTGTAGAAGATGTCATTGTTTCTTAGCTCTCTATTGCAATACATTAAACTTAAATAAATTATTCACTCTAATCACCCTAGAAATACCTTCAAACCTCCTTAAAGGACATAATAAAAGGAGGTAGAATAACACTTACTGATAATATATAGGGTTGTACATAATTTAATCTAAAAACCATTGATGAATTTATAGTAATCACTCGCTAGACAGATAACTTTTGCATTGCAAATATCTAGGGCACACAGATAGCTTGAATATGAAAGTAGAAACTTTGAATGCAAAAGTTAAATATGAATGAAGGAAAATGCCTTAGTTATAATCCTTTGCATTTCAAATTAGGGTTTCCATTAATTCTTATAAAAATAATATATAATTACCAACTACCCACTTTAGTCATTTAAGCTTCTTTTGAAAGAGGAAGGAGAAGGTGTAAATGTTTCCTTTATGTTGGGCAATCTTCCTTGCAACACATGGATCCATATAAGTAAAATTTTCATTTTAGTGATTTTTGAGCCTTCAGGGAATTTTTAAACCTTACCCACCAAAAGGTAAGTGAGGTAATCTTTAAAAAGGGCCTAGATCTTGAAAATACCTAAGGACTTACCATATGTTATTACTTTACTTTACATAACCAAGCATTTAAATTTTGGGGACTTTTTGCACCTTACCCACCAAAAGGAAAGTGAGGCAATACTCAAAAGGGCTCAAATCTTTAAAATCCCCAAGGATCTACCACATGTCCAAATTATATGCTATCTCATACTCTCAACCAAATTTTCACCTTTACACCATCCTTTTAAATATGAAGGGTGAAAAATCCTTTTGATCCCTAAAAATGCACTCATTACTTGAAAAATGAAATGAACTAGTCATTATCTTGTAAATTTGATGAATTTGACCTAGGTATTTTCATGAGATAAAGTCTTAGAGGTCCCATTTGATAACCATGTGTCTTTCATTAAAATAATTAAGTAGATCCTAACATCAATCACTAAAACACATTTTAGGTGAAACATGGCAATTTCATCTAGGGCCCCATAACTTTTCTCCTTCAATCATAAGGCAACAATTCAATGTATGTAAAGAGACTTGGATACATCTCTATCTTTTCATAGTGAAACTTCCCACCATGAAACCTCAAATAGAGATATAAGAACATAATAGATTTACAAAAATTCCCTTCAAAATTTTGGAATGGTCTTTTTAACTCTTTGAATAGCCTCTTAGAACTATTGAAAGTGTTGTCCACCTCATAAAAGTGCCTTTTAAGAGTTTTTAAAATGTCCTTCACCATCCAAAATTATCATTCAAACTTTTTACTTAGGAAAAATTTCCAAAGGAAATAGACTTCTGCTCAACAACAATTTTATTGAAAGAACCTTTTGGGCTTTCAAAAATATTCCTAAGAATTTTTGTTAAGGGAACCTGCCCTACAAAAATGCCCTTAAAAACTTGTGTAAGTGTCCTCTAGGTCCATAATTATCCTTCAAACATTTTTTAGACACTCTTCAAGAATTTTACAAAGTCAAAGTGCATGAAGGAAATAATCCTTCAAACATTTTGCAAAGGAAAAATGACCCTTTAAAATTCTTGAAAATGTCCTTCAATATTTTTACAAAGGAAAAAGGCTTGAAGGAAATAATCCTTCATACATTTTTCAAAGTAAAAACACCCCTTCAAAAGTACCCTTCATGAATTTTTCAAGGGAAAAATGTCTGAAGGAAATAATCCTTCAAACATTTTGCAAATGTAAAATGGCCCTTCAAGATTTTTGGAAAGTACCTTTGGTAAGAACAAATGACCTTTCAATTCCCAAGGATATATCAAAAGGGTATATCCCAAGGATACAAGGACTAAAACAATAGTTTCAAAGGGTATGCCTATAGAAAATTGAAAGCGTATGTACCTTAAAATAAGTGGTCAAGAGGGGTCAAATGGTCGATTTAGAAAGGCTGAAGGGTAGGTTGGCAAGGTGAAAAGTGGATTTTGAAAGTTTTAAAGGGAAATTCCAAAATTTTGAATGGTACTTTGGTAATAGTCTAAAGGGTCTACTTCATAGGGATTTTATCCATGACAAAAGTCATGAAGGGTCTACTTCACAAATGTCAAAGGGCACTTCTAAAATTCCTAAAGTTTAGTTTAGGGGGCTAAAGGGCACCTTTGATTTCCAAAGGTTCTGAAGGATAAGGATAGGGTCAAAGGGATAATCCATTGGGGAATTTGTTTCAAGGAAAGTGTATGTGGTCCAAAATTCCTTAAGGCAAAGAATTCATAGGTTGAATTCTTTTAAGAGAATTGTTTTAGACAAAAATGTCTTCAAAAATTGTTCTTATGAAATAAGGCTTCCAAGAGAATAAAGCTTGAAAGAAATAGGAAAAAAAACTTCTCAAAACATAACATCTAAATAGATAATTTCACACAAAATTCTAAAAGTGTAAACCTAAAGAATTCACTACAATACATAGGTTAGTCTTATAAACACAACATAATGCTAATATTAGCCTACAAAATCAAAAATACTTTAGATTTTATAGGATATAAAGAATCACAAAAAGTAAAATGCCCTCTATTTCCCCAAATTTTCATGAACATAAATTATGAGGATCAACTTTAGGATAAAATCTAAAAATATGTGGGCCCCCTTTCTTGTAATGAAAAGGGTGATGTTAGGTACAATAAATTGTGACTTACAGGGGGAATACTCTTGAGTATTCAAGAACCCAAAACTCTAGTTAGCAATCATTATATCAATTCTATAGTGTGTCAAAAGGAAAATACTTGAATCAAAAATATGAAAGGGACTCCTAAGTTAATTCACACAACATAATTTCCTTTAAATTTCTTAGATCTATGTGAATTACGTGTGTAATTTATTAACTCCTCATTGTGATGAGCTTTTCTAGGGTTTTGATGAGGTTTTAGGTTTCATTCTAGTTCTTATTAAAGCATAAAATAGGGGAAGCTTAGGTATTGATCTATTGTCAGTCAAGCATCTATAGCCCTGATAGAGATGCTTTAGGTTCCTTATCTTCTTTATCCCATTATTCTCTTTTAATCATGATGTATGGTATATTGATTTTGTTTCATATTGTGAGCCTTTTTCTTTTAGTCTTCTTTAGGTCTTATTTTGCTCTTTCTTTTAGAATGAAAAGAGAAGATCCATAACCCTAGTGATTTGGTATAATTATAAGAAAATCATTACTAGGATGTCCTTTCTAGCCACATCTCCATATAAAATTGTCATTTCCAACAAGTATTATCTTGATAAATGCATTTGATCTAATAAAATAAGAAGACTTTCTAAATTTTTATGAGAACTTATGAGAGTAACTTTCACATTATTGACAAAAATATTTACTTATGACACCATCTAGAATAATCTTTGATTACTTAATTTCATTATTAAAAATTCAAAACATAGAAAGATACCCAAAACTACATTCTAATTTTTGAATGCATAAATATTCAAACTTTCCACTTTTTCACAAATTAGTTGTTTCAAATTAATTTTGTTAATAACTAAAGAAAACATAGTCAAGATGTGTTGTTGGATCTACCTATAGGGGCCCCAATCTCTATATTCCATTATAGGGAAGCCATAACTATTCCTCTTACCTCCAACATCTTCAAGATGTTTCCTTATCTAGTAGACCATCCTACCAATTAAAATTAGGCTTCCAAAGAATAAGCCTTTTTTTTCCTGGCCCATTTTTCCTTAATGTTATTCCATAAATAAAAATTAATCTCTTATTCTACCATCTTGTTAGGTACATACCTTGAAAGACATAGGTGTTCAAGCTTATTCCCATAGATCATGATAATAGTAATGTCTGGGTACAAGAAGTAGACTCCTTTTCTACTCAAGTTCTCTAAAATGTTTTCTCCCAGTTGATTAATATGTGAACCATGAATGGGTTGCCACACCTATGGGTAAACATATTCACATATTTTTACCATGTGCTTTCGATAAGCATATATGTGCATGAATTAAAAATGGTCACATATTCTATTCTTTATGCAATCCATGGTTAGAACCCATAGATTGTCCATGTCTTTATATCATCTCCCCATAGCTACATCAATTAAATAAAACATCATAAAAAAGTCTCACATAGGGGTGGGACATTTATCTTTATGTAGAATCTATTCTCTCAACCTTAAACTAATCACCTCTCCCAAGGCATAAGCATCATCATGTGATAACATCATATGTAGTAGTGGCACCCAATCCAAATTTACAAAATGGATGCTGGGAATCCCATATAATTTTTTAAGTATGGCCATACCTATATATATTCCCATTCTAAATTTATCTAAGGGAATGGATCCCTTCAACTTCATTTCTTGCCAGGTGATGTCTTGGCATAGGAGCAACTATGAAGATAACACCTTTGAGATCAAGGTTTTAGATTTGAATTGTACCTAAGTGTGCCTATCATAATAGACATATGGTGTGCTGAGGGATATATATCTTTCAAAGTCAATTCTAGAGATGCACATGACCACTGTATCTCTATGAGAATGTAACAAGTACATGTCTTGTGATATTTTACCTGAGAAGAACAAATACCTAAGCAAGTATATACATGGCATGATCTCTAGTTTTGCTATGGTGAAGTGAAACCTTTAGTTCTTATAGGATATAATTTATTGAATGAATATCCTTTCTACCAGTACTATATCATCATGTAGTGAAAACATATTAACTAAATCAATTACATCCTAGAGTTTTGAATAACTATGATACTTATCTTAAAATACCCTAGCATCGAAGATGGTGTATTTGGATTCTATAGTCTTTGATTGAAAATGTAGATGGGGGATTAGTTCCCTGATATGACCTTGATGAGAAAGCCATATCTGCATGTTTGTGCCTATATCTTACTCAACATGTAATGTGATATGTATACTTGTATATTAACATGATTGAATCAGTGCTAACTTGATTACTATTCGCTATGTACTCTTTGTATTAGAAACTAGGGATCTTAATCATTGCTTTAAAATGTGGATACTTCAATTTCAAGATAACTTGGATTTAGATGATGTCTTTAATGGCTATGTATCATCCATATACAATCCTACATTGAATACCAGTTCATGCAATATTAAATATGTAACCTTCTCTTTTCAAATTTGTTAGCTTGGGTTGATGGGGGATTTGAGAATTTATCAAATAGGAAATATTTTATTTTAACTAAGTATGACATTAATTTAAATAATGTTTTTCATAGTAGATCTCTTTGAAGTTTAATGTCAAAAAGGTGCATTTGGGACAATGTCTATGGATAATTCTCTTGAGGGTCATCATTTAAGACAAAGTGTTCATAGTAATTATTCCAAAGGAGCCTAGGCAAAAGTCTAAAAGTAATTATTTTAATGGGATATTTCATGGCAAAAGGGTACTTTCAAACTTACCTAAGGATACTTTTGATCTGAAGGGTCTAATTTGTAGGGAATTTTATTCATGATAAAAGTCCTGAAAGGTCTATTTTATAAATGTCGAAGGACACTTCTGAAATTCATAAAGGGTAGTTCAAAGGGCTGAAAGGAACATTTTATTTTTGAAGGGAACTTTCATATGGATAAGGGTCACTCAAATGTAATGAAGGGTAATTTTTCCTTTGAAAGGTAAGTGCCCTTCAGATGAATTCCTTCAGGGATTTTACATCAAATAGAGTTCCCAAAACAAAAGGTCTAAAGAAAATGGTGGGAAAGGAGAATTGGATATTCCATAAGGTCCAAAAGGTCCTTTTTGAAAGATGTGAAGGGTATGTGGCCACTTGAAAAAGGGCACACAACTTAGGACAAAGATTTGATAGGTTAGGTCCAACCAAATTTGAAGGGTAGGCTTGTGGTAACTGGCCCAAAATATAAAGGTTAAAGGGAAACTTAGGTACATGGCACAAAGGGTAGGTAAAACATCTAAAGAATATATCTCGAAGATAGAGGGTCTAAAATAATAATTCTAAAATGTATGCCTACACAAAACTAGAAGGGTATGTGCCTTAAAATAAGTAGTCAAGATGGGCCAAATGGTTAATTCAAAAAGGCTAAAGGGTAGGTTGGCAAGTTTAAGAGGGGATTTCAAATGTTTTGAAGGGAAATTCTAAAATGTCAAATCGTAATTTGGAAATAGCTTGAAGGGTCTAATTTGTATGGATTTTGTCCATGACAAAATTCATGAAGGGTATACTTTGCAAAACTCAAAGGGCACTTTTGAAATTCCCAAAGGGTAGTTTGGGTGGCTAAAGGGCACCTTTGATTTCCAAAGGTTTTTAAGGATAAGGATAGGGTCAAAGGGATAATCCATCAAGGAATTTTCTTTGGCAAAAGTGTATGTGGTCCAAAATTTCTTAAGGCAAGGAGTCCATAGGGTGAATTCTTTTGAGAAAACTATTTTTGAAAAAAAAGTAAGCAAAAATTATTTTGATGAAATAATGATTTCAAGATATTAAAGCTAAAAATAAATAGGATCAAAAACTTCCCAAAACATGACATCCAAAGATATAGTTTTACACAAAAGGTCAAAAGAATAAACCGAAATAATTCATCTACAATACATAGGTTAGTCTTATAAAAACAACATAATGCCAATATAAGCCTAATAAGAGCAAAAATACTTTAGATTTTCTAGGATGTGAAGAATCACAAAAAATAAAATGCCATAGATTTCCCTAAATTTACATGAACATAAATTATGAGGCTCAACCTTAGGATAAAACCTTAAAAAAGATGGGCCCCCATTTCTTATAATGGAAAAGGGGATGTTGGGTACGATAGGTACTATGACCTTCATTTGAATCCATACATGGGCCATGTCATAGATACTATATTTAGATAAAGTAGTGTTAGCAGGTAGACTAGTGACACTTTCACTTGGGATACACCCCTCAAAAGTCAAGGGGAAAGAATTAGGAGAACCAACACTTTTAACTTCACTCTTGAAGGGAGGCTTTTAGTGTTCATCCTTCTTGGGAATATTGGATAATAAGGGAGTTATATTATTCACCTAGGTACCTTTTGGATTAGCATTATAAGGTGCATAACTAGGCTTGGTGGAATTTAATACCTCCTTAATCTCTTTGGTCTCTTTCTCTTTTGCCTCTACTTTAGGGTCTATAGAGTCTTTAACCTTCAAAGGAGTATTTTGATCTTTAATTTGAAAATTATACTCCTTTTTGTTTTGGTAAATTGCTACATGGATCATCAATTATAAATCCTCAATTGATAGAGGTGAACCTCCATATTTCTCTTTCATCATTGATCTTAGAAACTCAAAATCATAAATAGGCAATTCATATTCATGCATCATATTTATCTCACAGTTGAAGTTTGGGGTTGGGACCCTTACCTTTTCAAATGCTCTCTAGAAGACTTGAGAAGTAATAGTGCTCATCAAATCTATAGATGGATATTAAACCATAACATTTGGTTCATCAATTTGGAAAGTAAAACACTCATAGGTTGTAATATCTTCATAATTAAGAATAATTGACGCACTCAAAGCTTCCTTTTGAAAGGTGTAACTTTTTATATCTTAGAAATAAAAAATGTGAAATGTGAATGTCATCTTAATTATATGTAGATTCAAATTATTCTACATGTTGACCATAGCTATCATCTATATTACATCGAAGATGAGGAGGGAAACACTTATCACACTAGTCGATATCAAAGTTGACTATATTGACCTTTATAGCTAAAGGATCTAGTACTTCCCTTCCATTCTAGTTTCTCTCATGCTTGCTATCCCTTGAAATCCCCTTTAATTTTTCATTATTATTTCCTTATAAAGATTTCCAAGCTTGACCCTAGCCCCTAAGATGATTTCTTTCCTCTCTCTTGTGATCCCTTCTATCATTATGGTTAGAAGAATCTTGAGACAACCCCTTTTTTGTTATTAGTAGCTAGATAATTCATAGTTTCTTCTAGATATACATTCTTATGGGAGACTTGAGGATTTTTAGGATTCACAAGTTTGACATCAACCCTATTATTTAAAGGCTTACCCATGACTTTGATGTTATTCTCTATTTGGATATCCAAATTAAATGCCATCCTCATATTTGTGGGAGCTTTGTATTTGAGATAATAGGTTGCCTTCTTGACAAATGCATCATAGTATTTGATCAAAAAATCATCACCATTGGGTCTTATGTCCTCTAGAAACCTTCTCAATACCTTACCAAATATATAATTAAAATCTTTAACACACACATATAGATTTTTCTTGAGGTTTTCAAATTCAACGAGAAAGAACATGGGATCAATACTATCACCAAATTACATCCTAAATGCATCAATCATGGATTTTCATGTGTCTATAGATCCATTTAGGAGGGATTTAAACCACTCCTAGGCCTCTTCTTCTAGTGTATTAAAAAGATCTTTATGCATACATCTTCTAAATCAATTTCATAGTCTTCAATAACATTTTAAAAATATTTTAAATGTTTTTCCCTAGACACAACATTATTCCATTAAAATTTATTAAATATATTTCTAACTTTAATGGTGACTTCATTAGGAAAACCAAGCATACTAGAAAACTTGATAGGTCTGAACCTTGGGATCATAAATGGTCTACATCTATTACCCAGACATTGATCTTCTTATTCATTGTCACTACCTACATTAAACATCCTCCTCAGATCATAGTCTCCCATCTTTAAATCTAAAGATGAATATGAACTAGGATATAAATTTGAATTAATACTATGAGGACTTGCAAGAGGAGAAATAGAATGATGCCTTAATGGCCTTGTAAGAGAAGAAATACTTCTTCATGGAGAAAGAGCTTGACTTATAGGGAGATCATATTTATCTGAAGTTCTCTAATATCCTTAAACTAGAGGGATATTTGATAAAAGGGGGTAAAAAATGTGGGGAAAACTATTTAGTTCTTACTTGATTTCCTGAGTTTTGGCCTACAATAGGCTTCCACACTTGTCTCCTTCTGGGTGGACATTTTAACTTAGGGGCAATATCTTTAGATGGATATTTCTAAAATGAAGACCTATTACCCTCCATATTTGTAGATCTAAATTAGAACTCTTTAGGAAAGAGAAGATTACATATAATAGGCATTGATCTTTTAACTTTTAAAGGTAACGAAGTCACCACTAAAAGTAAAAACTTCTAGACCAAAACAAATCAAAGTATTAACAAAAATTGATAGAATGAAAACTTTCAAATACTGTAGATAATTCCAAGAATGTTGAAAAACTTCTTTTAGAATAGGGGTGAACATCCCTATCAAAGTCACAGTGCCAAAAAACTATTGATGATGTTGACACATGAAAGCTAGTCGGATCAATGTGGTAATAATAGAGAGCTTTTCAAGGTGAAAAATTCATGGCCCTCTACAACCAAGATATCTTTCTCATATGGAGAGATTATGATATTCAAAATGTTAGGTTGTGGAGCTAAAATCTTCACTAATCTAGACATGGAAGAGGATGCTGAGTGTCACAATCGTCGACATCGGTCAAGCCAACCGACATCGGTCAGGTGTAGACAGGAAGCTACCGACATCGGTCAGGGATCAGTCGATGTCGGTCATCTCCAGGTACATAGGGACCGACGTCGGTCACCTATGTGGTTCTAGAACTACTAGTTCATGAATAGTTAGTTAACAAATTGGTTGTTTGCATGTTGAAAGGCTAATTTTAGTCTTGAGCTATGGATCTAATTATTATAATTGGATGTCTAATTATTGTTTACATGAGATCTATATAATAGACTAATGGGTTGTATTATAATTTGTGCTAGTTGAGTAAGAGCAAGGTTAGCTCCTTTAGAGTGAAGAGAGCAAGGTGTGTTCCTCCTAGTTCCATAGGGGTGCTGAGTGTGTATGATCAGGTAGAGCTATAGGTTGTTCAAGTTCTAGTAGAAGATCCACAGGGGTGCTGGTTTGGAGAATTAGAAGGGTTCTTCATGTGTGTATGATCTTAGTCGACAGGTGTGTAAGGCCGTGTTTGGAGATCTACATGGTAAGTAAGATCATTTATTTGCAAGTGTTTGTGTGTGCAAGTTCTAAGGTGGATCTGTAGGATAGCAAAGTCAAAGGTGATCGGCAACACATCAAGGTGCAAGATCAAAGAGATCTACTTGAAGTATGATTGTGTACTTGGAGTGCGGTGTGTACTCAGTGTACTGGAAGTTTTGTTACTGACTGGTTGATAGCTCTGTGTGTTGAGTTGTGTTTGTAATTGATATTACAAGAGAGATAACTCTTGAAGAGATTTATTGTTTATGCCCTAGAGGTGTGGGAGCCCTAGAGGTGTGTAAGGAAGAAGACTGTGGCATCTTCTTTGTTGTATTTCCTTCTAGAAGAGTATTAATACAATTGGGTATTGTCTCTCATATTCTATGTTATTTCTAAATTCTAGTTACTTGTTACTTCTGGTTAAATTCTACATTTAGTTGCTTGTACATGGTAATCAATTGTGCTTCCTAGATCCTAACAGTGGAATCAGAGCATGTTTGTTGTTCTAGATTTCTAACAAGTGGTATTAGAGCTAAGGTTGTAGGGAGCAAGTTTGTGTTTGATTACAGGTCACTCTTAAGGGTTTTTGATTAAGTGGGAGTATAGCAATTGTAGAAGAAAGTACACTAAGAATGGATGAATTGAAAAGCACAAATGGTCAATTACGGTTTTATGGAAAGAAAGAGTAGGTAAAGAAATATTGTTGGTTGGTAGAAGATCACCATGAAGGAACTAAAGAAGCAAATGTTGCAGGTGTTGTTGTACAAGATGCTCTCAGATGTTCCTTGGATAAAGTAGAATCTTGTTTTATAGATTTTATTGCCTCTTTCCATGCATCCCCAAATAGAGGGGCTGGTGAGCCTTGTCAAAGTTTTGGCAAAGGGGAAGTGCGGCTGAAATTGTAGATGGGCAACACATGAGTGTTGAAGAAGGTCATGCAGGTCCCAGTCTTGAAGATGTGGCTAATTTCTTTAGGGAAGTTGGGTGATGAGAGATGCACAGTAGCTCTCACAGTGGATTCTTGGAATGTTACCAAGGATGTACTTGAATTAACAGGTGGTAAGAAAGTAGGTATCCTTTATCTATCTACTTATATTACTGATTCCACTTCTATTACATAGGTGTAACTTTGTAGGCTTGGTCACATAAGTGAGAAGGGAATGGATGTTCTTAAGTCAAATGGTAAGAGTTCAGCTTTGGAGAGTATAGACTTAGATTTTTGTAAGCAGTGGGATGCTACAAGAAAGGATTGGATTTATTGCAGGAAAAGGAAGACTAATGTATTTGATAAACTTAAGAACTAGAAAGCCTTGGTGTTCTTAGAGAAGATGATGGATAGAGATTAGTGGATGGGACTAGATATCTCTGAGTAGGGCAGTTTGGATAGGGTTTTGATCCAAAGAGAGCTCGTGGGTAAAAAGTCATCACTCACAGGTGAACACAGGTACTGGCATCGGTCAAGAGGAACTGGCATCGAATAGATAGGTACCAATGTCGGTCATGTGCAGACCAAAGGAGTCAGTGGTGTTAGGCAGGTGAAGACCAACATTCATAGGATAAATGGCATCAGTGACCTAGACAGTCGCATGGAACCAACGTTGGTCAGATGCAGACTGTGTGGTGACTGAGGTCGGTCACTGGAATGGATTTTGGGTAGACAACACGCTGTCAAGGAGTCTCAAATGCCCATATGGAGGACTAAAAGGGTAAGTAAGCCTCAAATTTGTTATTCCTCTTCTTTATACTAGTTGCTCACTGCAGAGCAGGAAGGATCTAGGAAACAGTGGGAGCATGGCATGATGAGGAATTTGATTCCTAAGATGCAGAACCAAATGGGAGATTTGGTAGGGTTGCCAGGTGGTATGAAAGCACTAAAAGATGAATGGATACCTTAGTTAAAGAATAGAGAGAATGGACATGTGAGATGGAAGGCTAGGTCATATGGTCTTGAGGAAGCTTTAGGATAGTGGTACAGGTTTGACAGGTGGATGACAAAGCATGGCTTTAGTCAATGTCATTGTAACTACTATGGTTTCTTTACTAGGTGGGTGATGATTGCAACATCATCTTGTTACTATATGTTGTGTGTTTTCTTGATGTAAGGTTACACATACAAGGTTTTTTTGAGCTAAAGGTAAAGTTAGTTCAGAGGTGTGTCATGAAGAATTTGGAGGAGAAAAATTATTTGGCATGAGTAATCCTAGAGACAGGGAAGATCACAAGTTGATGTTGTCACATGATGATTGTGTGAAGGTAGTGTAGGATGCAGAGATGGTAAGCGCACCTATGGATGGATAGTTCATAGAACAGGGTCCCCAATCACATGATGAGGTTAAGTACATGTGTACTCCTTGATATTTCCATAGTAGTGGGAGTTGTCAACAGGTTTGTGGCCAATCCAGGAAGGAAGCACTAGAAAGTAGTTTAGTGGGTTCTCAGGTATTTGAGAGGCACCAGTAGCATGGATTCATGCTATGTAGGGTCAGGCACTTTGAATATGGCCAGTTACTTAGATGACAGGTGTTGAACCACAAGGTGTATGGTGGTTGGTCTTGAAGATTGAGCTTGAAGAGGGATACAAGCCAGGAAACAAATTAGACAGTGTACAGGTATAGGTATAGTGCATCTATTTATCTCTTAGTGGGAGATTGTTAGGTTGTGGAGCTAAAAGCTTCACTGATGTAGACATGGAGGAGGATGTTGAGTGTCATAGTCACTAGCATCGGTCAGGCCAACCAACGTCAGTTAGGTATAGATAGGAAGTTGCTGACATCAGTCAGGGATCAGCTGACATCGGTCATCTCCAAGTAGATAGGGATCGACATCGGTCACCTGTGCGGTTCCAGAACTGCTAGTTCATGAATAGTTAGTTAATGAACCAATTGTTTGCATGTTGAAAGGCTAATTCTAGTCTTGAGCTATGGACCTAATTATTGTAATTGGATGTCTAATTATTGTTTGCATGAGATTTATATAATAGACTCATGGGCTGTATTGTAATTTGTGCTAGTTGAGTAAGAGCAAGGTTAGCTCCTTCAGAGTGAAGAGAGCAAGGTGTGTTCCTCCTAGTTCCACAGGGGTGCCAAGTGTGTATGATTAGGTAGAGCTACAAGTTGTGCAAGTTCTAGTAGAAGATCCATAGGGGTGCTAGTTTGGAGAATTAGAAGGGTTCTTCATGTGTTTATAATCTTGGTCGATAGGTGTGCAAGGCCACGTTTGGAGATCTACATGGTAATTAAGATCATTGATTTGTATGTGTTTGTGTGTGCAAGGTCTAAGGTGGATCTGCAAGATAGCAAGGTCAAAGGTGATGGGCAACATAACAAGGTGCAAGATCAGAGATATCTACTTGAAGTACGATTGTGTACTTGGAGTGCGGTGTGTACTCAGTGTATTGGCAGTTTTGTTACTGACTGGTTGATAGCTCTGTGTGTTAAGTTGTGTTTGTAATTGATATTACAAGAGAGATAACTCTTAAAGATATTTACTATTTATGACCTACAGGTGTGGGATCCCTAGAGGTGTGTAAGGAAGAAGACTGTGGCATCTTCTTTGTTGTATTTCCTTATGGAAGAGTATTAATACAATTGCGTATTGTCTCTCATATTTTGTGTTATTTTTGAATTCTAGTTACTTGTTACTTCTGGTTAAATTACCCATTTAGTTGCTTGTACATGGTAATCAATTGTGCTTCCTAGATCCTAACAGTGGAATCAGAACATGTTTGTTGTTTTAGATTCCTGACACAAAATCCATGGGAATTATTGGCATAAGGGAATACAAATATGACCAAAACACAACCAAGTTATCTCACTCCACTTGAGAAGGGTTGTCACATGAGATGAATAATTTTTTCTAAGTTAGACACGAGCTACTAAAGATAGATGTGAATGTGATTGAAAATTTCATTCTAAAGAATATTCAGTAACAGAAAGGTTGAATAAGAGATTGAAATGTTAATCTTTAATGTAAAAAACACAAACATATTCTAGGAATATAAAGTGTATGCATCTATAAGAAAATAACACTTTAGATATGCATGGGGTGTGTTATATAAAGGGTAGGATAGGGTAGGAAAAGACTAATCAATTAGTAGAAAATAAAGTGGAGGGTTAATGAATGAGCACAAAATAAATTCATTAAACTACTAGATCATCATCACCAACAATTGCATTATAGATTAGAAACAAATGTAATGAAATCATGCACAAATAATATCCTTTAATAACCCCTTCTAATTGAATCCATGAGCCTAGACTACCCTTAAAAAGGTTATCAACACCATATTCCCAAATCTCAAAGCACAAAGAATTTTACAACCTAGATATAATCTCTAAATGAATACCATAAATATGACTACATCAAATAACCAATCTACTAAGCATGTAAAAATAAAGCACTACACTTCAAAAATAGTAAGAGAATATAAACCACAAACAAATTTCATTAATAAATTGAATGGGAACTGAATAAAATGTGTTTTGAAAAACATACAACTTAACACTATGAAAGATAATTTTGTGACAAGGGATACATATCTAATGATCTAAAATCTTGTCATTTTACAAAAAAAA
This sequence comes from Torreya grandis, assembly GCA_037957365.1. Lineage (NCBI taxonomy): Eukaryota > Viridiplantae > Streptophyta > Pinopsida > Cupressales > Taxaceae > Torreya > Torreya grandis. The sequence goes on along the minus strand of JARHVA010004725.1, from coordinate 599,711 downwards.
TCAATTTGGCACCAAAAAGATTACATAGAGGGAATTATTTGAGGCTATATCTCTATAATTATAAATTTAACTAATCCTTGTAAAGGGACAGAGCCCATTTACTTATACAATTGAGCTAAGCCTAGCATATTTGTAAATATGCTCTAGCTATAAAATTCTTTCATGGCCATGGAGTCTATTAAAACTTGTAACAAACATGATTCCTTGGATATGATTGTAATCCTGTGATGATTGCAAGATTGATCTTGTACCTCGACAGAATATTTTCTAGTTATCTATGTGGAAGAAGATCTTGTAAGGGAACACACAAAACCTTTGTCTACTTGTATAATAGACAAAAACTTACCTCTACTATCCTCATGATTATACAAAAACTAGCTGAAAGGGATGTGCCACTAATGGTCCATGTATAATGGCTTTGTAGTGGGAAATGAGAAGAAAGAAGAAGGGAGGGAAGAGAAGGAAGAAGTTGTGCTAGCTCATAAAAATTGAAATATCTGGTTATACGTTGGAGTCAATCTAGATGATGGAATATTTCACTAACTTGTTCCTATAATTTTTATATCCATCCATCATAGGATTGAGATTCCCTCGGTCTAGGCTTGCTTGATATTCGAATTTTACTTAGTATTCTTCAAGCTAGACAGTAATATTCTAAAACATGGTTTATTTTCATCCAATTAGCTCCTTAATCTAGTCATAAGACTTCTCAAGTGATACTACTTACTTTATTTTATCAACATCAAAGGACTCTTGTGGTGCATCAATGAGGTTTTTAAGATTAGTGAGTATTGTCTCTTCCTTCAAACCACTTTCACCATCAAGGCTTACCATCTTCCTAAGTGTAGCATTTATTTCTCTTGTTGTAGTCTTGAGGGACTAATATTCTACTTTCAAATCGAAGATGCAATCTTTGAGAAACTCCAATCAATGCTTGATTTCTAGTTGACATTCTTTGGGATTCTTATGATCATTTAGAACAATGATCTTTTCTGCTATCAAAGTACCTATGCCCATCTTGAAAATCTCATCCATTTTTTGTTGGACTTATTCCCAATACTTAATGTATGCCTAATAGATTAACATTTGGGAATCACACTCCCTTTTATTATCCACTATATTTTTCAAGAATTTAATGGTAAATTGAATACTTCTTCAGCCTTAGTTTGCAAATCTTCTTTCCATTTTTTTTTACCCTTCCTCTAGATTTCAAGTCATCAATTTGACATAAATCAAATTATTCCAATGAGAAGAAAGGATGCTCTAGAATAATACTTGTAGTTAGAGTTATTAACTTAGGTTCACTTAGTATTTTTTTTATGTATTGGATCATATCCTAATTTTATGCCTTTAAATCCTCTATGGTGGCTTTGTCATTTTCCATTCAATGAGCCACCATGTTCACCAAAATCTATGAGTTGTGTTTTAGCTCATTCCTTGATAGCTCCCCTAGATTGTAGCTATAAATAGTGTAACTCTCAAGGGGATCATCTTTATTTAAAGTACCTAATGGGGGAATGGCTATCTCTACATTTATTTCTCTTGTAGTAGTGAATTTGGTTGAATTGTGTCTTGGACTTTTTGGGGGGTTTGGCCTTATACACCTAAGTGATACTTACCACATTGATCTCCCCAATTTTGCTCATGATGTCCTTTTATTTGACCTACTCCTCAACCTAGAGAAGGGGTCTGGTCTAAAATCCCATTGATGTAGTGGATATTGATGCAGGCCTTGAGATAGTGTAATATGGTGTTATTGGAGTACCTAGTGTAGAAAGTGCCATAGGAATGGGTTGTGGACTCAATACAAACTATTTAATTTCTTTGTTGCTCTCTAACTCCTCACAACCTTCTTTGTTATCTCTAGGTTCTCCCTCAAGGTGTGGCTCTATTTTCTCCAAAAATTCAAAATTTGGCCCAAATTTGTGAGACTCTTCAATCAATTTCTCAAAGGAGCTCCCTTGTGCTACTGATTGACTGGAAGATTTGACAACCACTTCACCTTCTTTATTCACTTAAGCTTCAGGTAGAGATGAGATTATTATGGATTTTTATTACCTTTAGGAAATTCTCCACTAATCATGGGCTTTGGACCTTTATTATAGATTGGATCATGAAATTTGATGCAAGGAAGGATACTTAGAGGTACTTTTATTATAATAACACTACCTAAAGTACCTTCCTTAATGCCTTTATTAGATCAGTTCTATTCTTTATTTATCTCTGTATGGGTGGAGGTACCCATTTTCAAGTTTGCTTCCCCACCTTATTTTATACTTGTCTTCTCCTTTGGTGTTAAGCATGACACATTTAGAGGGGAGGGAACAATTGGTGATACTTATAGAGCTACTTGTGGACCTTCTTGTTCGACCACCACTTTAGGATTAGTGGTGACTTGAATATTCTACTCTAGATCCACCTCAGATTTCTCATCAAACTTATTCTTTTCTTCAAATTTATAAATTTTATTCTATCCCTCAACTTCACCTTGATTATCTTGGCCTGGTGGCTGGGTGATGACATTATTGACAAACATATCTATGTTTGATGAGATTATTTCCTTTTTTTAAGGGGCCTAAACTTGTGTGGCCACCTCAACCCTAATTTTCACAACATTTTCAAAAGAAAGAGGATAACTTGAGGTTAGAATTTCTTCTTCATTACACTTACCTTTCACTGATGATGAATCCTTTTCTATAAATAAACTAACCATCAGGACCTTTACTAGGGTCTAGGGTCTTTATCTTAGAGTTCTCTACCTAGTTTTCACTTGTGGAGGAGTGAATGCTCATTATTTATTCATCACCTCAAAAATTGTCTTATCTTCATATGAGTCTTAATCTTCACTCATATCTCACAACCTTAGATCATATACAGATTTAGCATATTTCTTTTTTGATGGAAGTTGCTTAGAAGGTAGGTCCTTGAATACAACCTCCTTCCTTTTCTTAGGAATCCCAATTGGAGGTTGTAGATCCCTCTTAACTCTTTTTTATTGGGATTCTTTACCTCTTATTCACCTCATCTTTTCCTTGTGTAAGTCATAGGAAGGACAACTATTGTCTATTTTTTTAGTGGATCCATGGGTGGAACAAGTGGAATAATAGGTGAATTAACTACTGGGATAGTTATCAAGATGGCAAGTACTATTGGGACTCCCTCTAATGTAATGGATATTGGGGTGATACCAGCCAATGTAACCTCCCCAATGGTGTCTTATCCCAATTCTCAACCAAACCTATTAAATTTGAAAAAGATAGTCCTGCCTTACCCTGTGATGTAGATATAGACTCCACAGTAATTAGTTTGGTAAAGTTAACATCACCAGCCTTACTTTTTCTTTTGCCCTTAGAAAATGGTGATGGAGCCAAGGGAACACCACTATAAACTAGGAGGAAAATTTTCAACTCCTGAACTTGTCTAAATTCTTGGAGGGTAAGTGTGTCATATGCACTAATATTGACCCCATGTTCCTTCCACCATATAAAGGCTCTTCTCATGATTGCTATGGTCTTCCATGGTATAGAATCATTTTCCAAAATAGTAAAATCCACTTATGAGATTTATTGGGTTTCAATATTGGACTAATTGTAAACTATAAATAGTGTCCTTTTATCATCCTCCATGTCCTTTAGGAAGGGAGAAATATTATAAGTGATGACTTCTTACATTGTTAGCCTTATAAAGTCCATATTTTTTATGTCTGACTTGGTAGTGTAATCAAACCAAATGTCCTTATAATGTGATTAATATATAATCACACTAGTTTCCATGTTCACCCACCATCTTATATTTTAGTTTAGCATATGTAGCATCTTGTCAATCACATATAGGCCCATCTCTTTATCCAATCCCTTGGCCTTGGTAATAGAAGGACATGAATAGTATCCAATTTTAATTGGAAATTTTAAGGTATTATTCACCTTATTTGTCTCTATCATTTCATGCAGGGGTACCATTTTCTATCTCAACTCCATATTGCTAGTTGATCATCTAGGTATCTTGATAGCTTATATGGAAACCTCAAGTAGCCACTTATTCTGATATAAGTGAATGTTATAAATTGAATATATGAGGCACCATACTTATCAATGGTTTTTCAAGCCACCTTAAACATCTTATTAAGGATTATCAAAGGATAGAAGACACTTTTTATAGTATTGAATAAATAATTATAAACTTTGTAGAAGTTTTGTCTAAAGCCATCTAGAGTTATTTCTGGATAGGTCTCATATATCCTCATTCCACTAGGATTCCTTGTGAGTCCATGGAATGTCTTATTATACACTAGGTTGTACATTAGGTAATAATACATGTAAAATGTACCTATTAACTCCTCCTCTAAGTGGATTATAACTTGAAGCTACGTCATCTACTCATGCAAGTTGTCACTTAAGATGGTGGCCCAATCTAACTTTTGTTGCTACTCCAACACATAGATTAAAATTATAAACATCCAAGGCTCAAACTTCTCTATGGTGGGCATCCCACAAATTATGGCTTCCATGAAAATCACATACTAAGGCAATTCCTTGAATTCTACTAGTTTTAGACTTTTAGACATTCTTGACACCTTTTACCTTTTCTTGACTAGCCAACATGAGTTGGCAATGTCCCATATCATTTTTTCATTCTTTTCTGTATACTCTTCACATTCCTCTAGGGAAAGTGTGATACTTTTAGGCTAGGGAGGAATCCCAAGAATAGTGTTTAGGGCCAAAGGAGTGAAAGAAAAGATAATTTATTGAATTTTGTCTAAAATAATCCTAGCATCTAGTGATACACTCTAGGACATACAATTACTAGTTTTGTGTATGGGGCAACCAATGGAAATGTTGTCATAGGGGTGATATAACTCATGCCAATATTTGAGATTATTGGAAGAGAGTTTGGTTGCCATAAGGAATTCCATAAATCCAAAAATTCTAACCCCTAAACATCTATATCCTTAATTCCATAAAGAACATAAATGATGTTGATTTTCATAGATGTTGTAGAAGACACCATTTTTTCCTATCTCTTTATTGTATTAATTTAAACTTAAGTGAATTATTCACTCTAATCACCCTTGAAGTACCTTTAAACCTCATAAAAGGACACAATAACAGGAGATAGAACAACACTTACTAATAATTTAGAGGGTTATATGTAATTAAAGTTAAAAACCTTTGAAGAATTTATCATAATCACTTGCTAGATAGAGTAATTTTTCACTGCACATAGCTAGGGCACACATATAGCTTGAAGACACAAGTAGAATATCTAAATGAAAAAGGTAAATGTGAATGAAGAAAAATGACTTAGTTATCATCATTTACTTTTCAAATTAGGGTTACCATTAATTCTTTAAAACATAATGGATAATTACCAATAACCCCCTTTAGTTATTTAAGCTTCTTTCAAAAGAGGAAAGAGAAGGTGAAAATGTTTCCTTTATGATAGGAAATCCTCCTTGAAACACATGAATCTGTATGAGAAATTTTTCTAATTCTGGTGCTTTTTGAGCTTTTGAGGACTTTTTACACCTTACCCACCAAAAAGTGAGGCAATCTTCAAAAAAGGCCTAGATATTGAAAATCCCTGAGGACCTACCATGTGTCATTAATTTAATTTACACATCTAAGTGTTTGGGCCTTTAGGCACTTTTTTCACCTTTCCCACCAAAATGAAAGTGAGGTAATATTCAAAAAGGTCCTAGATATTGAAAAACCCTAAGGACCTACCATGTGTCCAACTTAGATGCTAAATCAAACACTCAACCAACCTTTCACATTTTTACCATCTTTCTAGATATGAGGAAAGGTGAAATATCCTCTCAATCCTTGAAAATGCACTCATAACTTGCAAAATGAAATGAACTAGTCATTACCTTATAAATTTTATGAATTTGACCTAGGCATTTTCATGGGATAAAGACTTAGAATTACCCTAAGATAACCACATGTGTTTCATTTAGCTTATTGGGCAATTTCTCACCTCAGTCACCAAAACACATTAGAGATACAACATGGCAATTTCATCTAGGGCCCCAAAACTTTTCTCCTTCGAGCACAAGGCAATAATTCAATGTATCTAAAGAGACTTGGATACATCTCTATATTTTCATTTTGAAACTTCCCACCATGAAACCCTGAACATATATATAAGAACAAAATTGATTTATAAAATTGACCTTCAAAATTTTGGAATGATCTTTTTAACTCTTGAAAGTACCTCTCAGAACTATTGAAAGTGTCTTCCACCTCCTGAAAGTGCCCTTTTAGAGTTTTTAAAATGTCCTTCACCATCCAAACTTATCCTTCAAAATTTTTCCTTAGGCAAAATGTTTGAAAGAAATGGACTTCTTCTCAGTATCAATTTTTATAAAACAACCTTTTGGGATTTTGAAACTATCCTTAGGAATTTTTGTTAAGGGCACTTACCCTATAAAAATTCTCTTTGGAGTTTTTTTAAGTGTCTTCCAAATCTATAATTATCCTTTGGAAATTTTGTAGACACCCTCCAAGAATTTTGAAAAGGTAAAGTGCACAAAGGAAATAATCCTTTGGACATTTTGAAAAGGAAAAATGACCCTTTACAAGTCTCAAAAATGTCTTTCAGGATTTTTGCAAGGGAAAAATACCTAATGGAAATAATCCTTTGGATGTTTTACAAAGGTAAAATGGCCCTTCAAAAGTACCCTTTGAGAATTTCTCAAGGGCAAAATTTCCAAAAGAAATAATATCCTTTAGACATTTTGCAAAGGCAAAATGGCCCTTCAAGATTTATAGAATTTAGGTTTGGTCGAAAAAAATGACCCTTCAATTCCTTCAAGATTTTTTTAAGGAAAAATGCTTGAAAGTCAAGTGCCCTTCAGACTTTTTGCCGTGGAAAAAAGTTTGAAACAAATGACCTGAAACTAATGAAATAACTGTTCAAAACTTTTGTAAAACATTTATCCCAAAAGTGATAGACATTTATTTCCTTCAAAAAACTATATAGCAGACAAAATGTCTATTAGAAATAAGTCTTCAAAAAATTTATCTGAGACAAAAAATCTAAAAATCTACTTCTATCAGACATTGTGTTCATGTAAAATTCCTAAAAAGTCTAATGGAAAGAACACCTTCACCAAGAAAAGAAAATATAAATGACTTAGAAAAATCTCCCAAATCTTTTAATTCTAAATGAGGCACAAATTATGTGGTGTATATTTGGGATCCAACTCCTCTCATCATGTATTCTTGTATATTCAATAATATTATCATTTCGCCTACTGAAACTCCCTTTGAATCTCAAGCATGTATAATTTCTCCAATATATGATGATAATTACATAATATCCCAAGCTCAATCTTGAGACTTAGATGTTCAACATTATTATAAAACCTTATCTCAAATCCATAGTTTTAATTAGGATGTTCATACCATTTATATAGATCATGAATAAGATCCTAAATTTCATGTGCCTTCCACTAATTTTTTGCTTATTGATACTCCTTAAGTAGTAGAATAAATCATACCTTTTGAATCTCTAGAAATTCTTGCATCTTCTCTACCACCTATGGATCCAATCATTACATCCAATCCTTCCCCCATAAATGAAACTAATGACACACAAATCCCACTCAATCCATCTACTTCTCCTACTCTTGAGATTACACTAGATGCCAATGTTACTGATGTTGGTTAGATACATTCTAAATATGATTACCATGGTAATCAAATTCTCAATATAAAAGTAGATGTTGAGTGTTATGGTCATCTTCCTACCTTTCTAATGATAAAGCTATTACTTAAATATTTCATGCCCAAGAACCTCAACTTCCTTGATAACATCACAAACTTGGGAATGTCAAGACCAAAACCCCTTATTTCAACAATTTCATTGATAGCATTAATCCTAAATCTAATCCAAATTATTCCTTACCTAATGTACCATACCACTTATAAGAGGGTAATGTTATTATTATCAAAGAAACTACTTATTTTTAATATGGTACTTCATCCTTCCCTCAACCAATTATAGTTTCTCATGAACTATCACCTATCGAGTATGATAACTTTAGCTTATTTTTTGATAAATATCATGAGTTATTCATATCATCCTATGAGGACACACATGGTATTAACCCTATAATTATGATAAATAACATCATCACTTATATTTATGCCAAACCTATGCATCAAAAATAGTGGAAATTTCTACCCAAACTCTCCACTTTATGTCACAAGGAAATCATCAAATTTATTGATGCTAAATTTATCAAACCAATGGATTATTCTAGATGGGTTTATAACATAATTATTATTCAAAAAAGGGTCACTATGGTCATTATCATATTAATTTATTTACACAATATTAATCTGAAAATGAGCTAACCTAGACCCTAAATGAATTTTACCCACAATAGTATAGGGTCGACTCGGTTGACCTAGTACTGTAAATAGTCAAAAGGAACTCAAGGTGAGCAAAAGAAGGATAGAAGGTGGTAAAATATGGTAGGATTATGAAAATAGGATTAATAGCTTATGTAAATGTTTTAGGATATAGTTGGATTGGAAATAAGAGGCAATAATGGACAATAATCCTGCAAATCATGAATAGTCTACCCACCCCTTTCCTGGTGCATCCCTTAGCGTGTGCACTCATAGATATTGAGACTTGATGGGTTATTACAAGATATAAAACATTATTATTTGATAAAAATTGAAAATATTATGTGTATATAGATTTCTCTACATTCTCCAATCATCAAACTAGGTCATCCAGTCCATTCTGAGCCATTTACATCAAGATCTTCCATATTGGGTCACTATGAAGGTTTTATGAGGGTTTAGACTAGTTTTCATTATTAAAATTTGTTCATAAAAGTATTCCCATAAATCCAAATAATAATTCTTGTAAAAAAAATTTAGGACCATTTTCCATCTTTTCCTAAGAGCTCATCTTCCTATGCAATAATCACACATACCAACAATCATGAGAAAATCCTTCTCGGGTCTTCATATCTTCATTATGCACACACACAAGAGACCTTAAAACTCATTTTATTTATTTTTAATTCAACTAAAGACCTCAAACTACACCATCATTCTTTAAATAAGTTGTCAAACCTCAATCCATGCTCACATGAACTCATAGGCCTCCAAACCTGATCATGATACATCATTCCATCACCTAGGGTCTTAAGACTAGGTCAATGAGAAGACCACTAAAGAATATCATACCCATTTGTCTCACTTTTATAGTCATGTGACTAACTAAAAACCTTTATCACATGATTTATCACTATATTTCACAACTTTAAGCTCATACACATCCATATCATTATCACCATGCCTGTTTAAGCTATACCCATGCTTAAGAACTAGTCCATCACACTGACCTACTAAGAACCATACTACTTTTATATCTTCAAGAAACCTACTACAGCTCACTATTCGTCTACAAACATCTCAAATAGGATCCATAGCATCTCCCATCATCCTCCTTTCATCAAGTCTCCTTAGACCATATAGGTCACTACCCAAGACTGAAATAGCCTTCTTGAACATACAAGACATGAATATAGTCTCTCTTTTTGAACTCATGAAGCTATATAAATCTTAATTAAAGACATGAAACTTAAAATACCTAAATAAACTCTAATTACATGTATTTAATCACTTCATTATACCTCACTATGCTTCACAAGACACTTTATTTGGTCACTCAAAGCCATACTATCAAGATCATATTGATGACCATAGCCACATTATTTTGAACCAAAACTTGACATCAAGCTTTCTCTAGCATCAATTATCTTAGGCATATGTCATCAAAGACAACTCTCATCTTATTGATCCTTCTTTCCATTAATGGCAGTACATAAATACATGACATCAATGATAACTTTAAACATGGAGTATTGAATGATTGGCCATGGGAGAACACTTTTATACTTTTATATAGGTTAATAATCTATGGAAACACCATGAAAATACATTCCAACATGTTCTAAACACAAACCTTTCTAGGTTGATTGTAGACCTGTAATTCTAACTTGTAAACCTCTCTTGTATGGATATTTCCATTCATTCAATGAATTGTACCTTCATGAAAATATTTAAAAATACTTAAATATACTTAAGAGAATTTTTTAAGACCCATTAAAACTTTTTCCTTTAGAAAATATTCCACCATTTTACCTAGAAAGCTCAAGAAAGACCCCTATCATGGTTGACTAATTGATTTTAGACCCCTAACTTATTATAAATTGTTAATAAATATAAAGATATTAATTTGAAAACAAATTAAATAAGTTTTAATTTGACTAATATTACAATCAATTCCCAAATTTTTAGGTTCCCACCTTCTTTCTCCTAGTCATACCATTTACTTCAATTTTGCCCAGGTGAGCTTTTGAAGGAGTCGATGGGAGAGATATGATGTTTTTGGCTTCTTCTAACCTTTTAACTACTATAGGATCACTGTTATGGACCTAAAAACACTTTATCATGCTAAATAACTTGATTTATTTTCATATTCTCTCTCCTCCCATGTTGCACTTGCTTGGGAAGCCCCTAAAACTGACTTTTCTTACCCATAACTAACTTTTCTTAATTTGAAACTCTTTGGTCCATACCATGACATATTTTAAGAACACATATTTACCTAATTTGACTTTTTACATTTTTTAAAGGCACCAAAAATGACCCTTTTGACTCTTTTTTACCTTGGAGACTCAAATAGACCAAAACAAATAAAAGAGGCTTACCTTAATATTTCCAAATTTAACTTAATAAATGTTAATAAGGTATTTTTAACTTATATAAGACCTCATAAATCACCTAGGTTTAAATTATTTTTCTATATGGGTCATATTTTGACTTGAGGGGTCAAAATTGGATAACAAATTGGGTACTCATAGGGGTAGCATGCATGTTATTATAAGGACCAGTTGCATTGTCCTTCTATTGGGAAATAGAGTCAATTTCACTCTGAGACCATACTATCAGACCTTGACACTTGAAAAAAAATACAAATTGATTGCCTCAATAACACATAAATTGAAGACACACACACACAAAATTAAAGAAATGAAGGCACACACATGTGCTAACTAAGTATTTAGGGAACACAACAAGAACATAATCAAATTAGACTATATCCAAACTAACCTAAAGCAAATTTTCTCCTCCTAGATCAAAAGGGAATCTTTCAACATCTTTTTATCCATGACATGGAGTGCATTAATTAAGTTTCCTATTGATATTTGGTTTTGATGTCCTCAAATCCTTCATGCTTGTTGTTCTCTTTGTAATGATATTAAATGCAATGATAATAGCTATAAACATATCACCTATGAAATTGAATTATTCTTATGACTAAACCATATTATCATGATAATATTTAGATATAAATTGACCCAATGATTCTTCATCAAAGCATGGTTTTTTGTCATTCATGGCATCTTAAGTGACATCAAATTTATTATCAGTTGTAATGTTGTCAATATATTCAAATAGCTTTGCATATTTAGCCTCATCTTCATCATTGTCCTCAATGAAGACACCTTGAACAATATCTTTGTGAACATGACCTTTAACCTTGAAAAGAACTATCTCTTGAATAATCTCAACATGTTTCTACCAATCACCTTTGTCTTCTTTCTCTTCAAAATTCATAATTTCTTCAAACTCATCTTCTTGATCATTATGTACTTGATTAAATTTAACTTGTTCACTTAAAGAGTTTTTGAATTCAATGTTGGTTTCCACTTCAAAAATCTTAGTACTTTGGAATATATCATGTTATAATTCAAGAGATAATGCATCTTCAACAATGTCTTTAACTTGCATAGCAGGAAGTGTAGGATTTTCAAAGGCCTCATATTCTCTAAATATCTAATTAAATCTTTTCCATAAGTCATATTGTTCCATGGAAGTAGAAACCTCTCCATATTCTATTGTATTTTTAGATTCAACCTCTTTATCATGCCTATGAAGTTCAACCAAATTAGCTGATGTGATGTTCTTTTCAAATTCCTTCTCTTTCATGCCTTGACTAATCTCTTCATTATTTGATGCAACTTGATCTTGATCATAGTTTTATTCACTCAAGAAGATGGATTTATGTTTATTTTCACCAAGGGGAGTCTCTATAGTTAACTCTTCATCATATACACTTGAGTAATCTTCTTGATTAGCTACAACATTGGATTGATTTTCTTTAATTATCTCCCATAGGATGGGTTCTAATTCAATAAGGGATGAGGTGGGAGGGTGGTGAACAAGTTTATTTGTTGGAGAGGGGGTATGAGGTGTGGTGGATGTTTCATGAATAGGAATGTGGATGGAGAGAATACTCTTGCATTTTTGGGTCTTGAAAATGGGATACTATTAGAAGAATTCTTGGAGAGAGAATAGGTTCAACGTTTCCATAGGTTTTACATTCTCTTCATCAACCACCTCATCCTTCTCATAGTCTTCTTTAAATTCATTTTCATCTATAAATTCATCATCTAACTTCTCAAATAGGGCCTTTTTATTGTCTTGAATGTTCTTTTGGATTGATTTCCATGAGGTAACATCTATAGATTTTTGGGGAGAAGGAAATGAAGATTTAACAAACACAAGGTCTTCTTTTTTGACATAAAATTTTTGGTCCTCACTCTCTTCATCTTTCTTTCCCCAAGACTTCACTACTTGGTTCCAAGTTGGAACTTTGAAGCTATTAGGATTTTTGAGGATTAGATTGGCTATCTTGGAGGCTCCTCTTTAGGATAAAGAATGGTTTCATGAGGATAAGGGGAAAAATAAAATTGATATGGAATACAATAGGGTTCTTGAATAGGGGATTGAAATACTTGCATAGGTTAAGATTCTTCCATAAGAGTTAGCATGGCATTTTCAGGAATCATAGTCCAAGAAAACCTCCAAGATGAAGATATCTTATTTTCTTAGAGAGAATAGGTGTATCTTGAGGAGGACTTGGAGTCAAAGGAGATAAACTAAGGATAGGAGATGAGGATTAGGGTTTCTTAGATTGGGTCTCTTTATTCTCTCACCTCTCTAATATATTTATCCACCATTGGATAAAGGTTCTCATTTCAATCAACTCATCACTCATAACATATTGGGTTCCCTATCTAAATGGCATCCACTTATCCATCAACATTTGAACTAACTTTCTCATCTTCTCTATGAGATGAAAAGGGATCACATAAATCTCTTTATCCCATATTTTCATCACCTCTTCTAATTTTATAATATTTATCTTTACTAGAAACAAGGATACGAAAGGGTAAACATAATTTTGAGATGGAATTAAAGTAGGAAGGGAGGAGTATGACTAGTTATATTCTTGGTAAGGTTGATCAACAAAATCATGGTCATATAAAGGGGACGTAGAATGACCATAGGACTACCATGACTCATAGGGTTGATCAAATATTTATAGGGCTATTGAAACACATAATTGGGATCATGACAAGGCTAATAAGGAGGTTCATAGTAGATTATTTTATCATATCCAACCATGATAACATCATTATTAAAATAAAACACAATATATTTAGGAAGTTATTTTTATAAAAACTACCTGGGATACATATAACCAATTAATTGCATTCAAATTTACCATTAATGTTTGTTAAATGCTTTCAAAAGATGATAGGTAGAAGAACACACCAAAAATACTTTGAATATCATGGACCTTATGTCTCATCAAGTGTGCCAAAACTATTATCACCAAATTTTTCACCCTAAGAGAATATTTTTAGACTTATCTAATTTGGTGAAACACGAGATTACCCCTAGACCTATGGGTTATCTATAATAGGGGAAATCCTCTAGATTGAAGGGATAGCTCCCCTTGATGAATCACTTAGGATCACACACTACTTGATTGATTTCAAAATGGAATAAATAATTAAAATAAACCTAACTATAGTAATGATGCACCAAAATTTATTGACCACCACCACACATTGCACAATAAACTAAGACCTACAACACAACATGAACATACACACATCCTAGACTAAACCTATTGCATTAATTCTTTGTATAAGTTTAAGTAACTTTAAAGATAATATGGAAGAATAATTAAACTTTAAAACCAATAATAGACTCTTAATGACACCAAATACAACCTTAAATATAAAAAAACCACATGACGCAAGATAAATAAGACATAAACAAGGTGAAATACATCTATAATTGATAAAATAAACCATTTAGAGCTTTATCACTACATGTAGTCATATAATGAGGTAAAAAATTATTTATTTTATTGGTGAAAGGTATAAAAAATTTGTAGGGATTCATTGTACCAAGGTGGAGGATACACACATAACCAAAAGTGGCTCAATATGTAGATAATGTGAGAGAGGAGAGAAAAAGGGTGTAAGAGAGAGAGAGAGAGAGACAAAGAGAAGACAAGTGTCATATGAGTCAAAATAAATAGAGGATTTATTTAATTTACTCAACATGTCTTATATGAAATTTTTTTATCTTCTTAAGATGCTCCAACTCTCCAAGTGGTGTGGGAATTGAAATGGTTGCTTGACACCTTGACTAGCTGCTTGAAACTCATCCTCTTCTTGACATGTTGAAGGACAAGTGGACTTCTTGGTGGTCAAATAAATTTATTATACCTACTTGATCTGATATTAACTCCTCTCAACTTAACCCAATAAGTTCTTTTTTACACATCGTCTCCTTCTCTTGCAAGGTGTCTAAAGGACTTTTCATCTCCTTATGCCTATTTTACACATAAGTGTTAAAACTTATTTAAGTTACTTTATCTCATCCAAAATTCATTTATATCCTATTGGACTCATATAATACCTAAAATTATCTATTTTTAGGTCTTAAACTAGGCCCAACAAGTTGTTATCTACCAAAAGCCTCAAATAGGCCTCATTCCTTGTATCCTTTTTTTGTGGAAACCTCCTTATATGGAATAAAGTAAAAAATATGTTGAGAATATAATGGAATATTATATTATAATATATATTCTTATATCTCAAATTTTAATTTCATGCTCTGAGAGTGAGTAGAGAGTCCTTTTCTACCCTTTATCTCTCCTAACTAGGCCTCAATTAGGCCTCCCTACTAAGGAAGTGAAAAATTATTGTAAAACATATGCACACATGAAAAAATACAAAAAAAAAAGTGTTTTATTAAACTATAATACCTCCTCCCCTACCTCCATGAAAAATTTTAAGTTCAGACTCATCGTACAAACCTACAACATAGTAAAAATTACTCAATTTAGCCCTATTATATATGGTTCTGTATAGTAATGTACCATCCAATTATATGGGATGATTATTAGGGGAGCTTTGAACATTTTATGTGTGTTTTGGAAGTTTTTATGATAGATATGGAGGAATAAATATTCATTTCTCTCTCATTGGGTCTTTATGGCTCTCTTTGGCAACCTAAAAGTGCTTCAACTTCTTAAGGATGGTTCATAAACCTTAGGGCATGAAATATCCTAAAAATTACACAAAATTTAAGTGAATTAAGGTAGTAAACTTACCCTATAATATAATGGTACCATGAAAATCCTCCTGCCTATACCAAGAAAAGCAAGATAGCCTCTTAACTGGAAGAAAGCATTTTATGAGTTCTGAGCAAGTTTTAGGTCAGTAGGTGATGTTCTCAAGTTTTGTTTGAGATACAATGGCCTAAATGGGGTATTATATATCCACATATACATATTAAAATTTATATATCATCACCATCATTCATCAAGTGTTTTTTACATCTAATCCATTTAAAATTAGGGTTTGTAGGCCTAAATGACTATCCTACTCTAACTCACTACATTGCCTACTTTATCTCTCTATCAGTATTATAACACCTTATTAAATGTTTGTAAAAGTTTTTAAACATATTATTAGGGCTTAAAATTATCAACAAGCTCCAACTCACCTGCTATCATCTCTTCAAGGTTGCCTTTGCAAGACTGTGTATGAACTTAGGCCTATTAAGGGCTAAGCATGGTCTACTTACTATGTTTCAATCCTTGTTTGAGTTTTGAAACTATAATGGATTATATTTTCACACTAAATCACTATTAAAATATTTTTTATTTCTCATATTTCTATCTTATGTTTCTTGTAGACCTCTATAGTCATTCTAATCAACATAGACCTCCTTCTTAGAAGGTAGACCTATGTTTGTTTTCATTGTTGCTTGAGTTTAAAACTCATGTAGAATAAGTTTCACAAAATTGAACCATATTCCAAAAATTTATTTCTTAAAAACATCATACATTCCTCAAAACCTTCAAATAAATAACTCCTCTTAGAAAATCAAAACTATGTTGGATTGTGTGTGTAGGGTTTCTGATGTTGGTCATGCTATCACTTAGAAGTGCACCCTCTAAAGAACATGTGCTTATTATCACTTATATTGATACAATGAAAAATATACAAGGTGTGGTTTACCTTATTATGGATATATATATATATATATATATATAAAGTTCTATTTACCTTTATTATATTCACCCATTTCTCTGTAAACTATCTAATTTTTGCTTTCTTGACTAGGAAAAGGGTAGAAGGAGCAATATTAAAGCTAAAAATGGATTTTAAAATTGAAAATTGGGGTGATAAACAAATTTTGGGATCAATTATGATGATACCTAAAAAAATTATAATCCAAATAAACTTACACACATTAAATTCATTCTCATACACTTACTCTTGCGTTAGTCTTTCACATAGACGTCTTGGATAATGCTCACACTAGATAGGAAGGAATGGACAATGGTTGAATTCACTTCTAGATTAGGTGGAAACTATAAATATAAACTATATATGACATGAAATATTTATAAATTGATACATTAAGGTGAGTTATTTATACATAAACCTATAAAGGAGAGTAATTCACTAAGTTCTATCAATGTATAATAAACACACACTTCATGAAAGCTTGAGAATGGAGGAAAATTCAGCTCTTTATTTCTTCAAAGGTGATGTAGTAAAAATTTTTGGTAGAGTTTATATAATAAAAAATCATAATAATCTCCTAATCATTCAAAAATTAATTTACATATATAAAATAATAAGAGAGAGAGATAGAGAAGACAAGAAGTTCAAGATGAGTCCATATACAATTCATAGTTCACTCCTCCTTCAAATGAAAATTCAACTTAAAAATTGAAACCCACCATCAAATCCAATTTTAATTACACATAAAATAAAACATGTAATTTTATTTGAAACATTATTTCATATAATATGGCATGGTAGGAGAGAGGTAAAGTATTCTTGCATGTTTGAAAAGTTAAAGGGATATTCATGCATCTTGATCTTGAGTTAAGTTGTTGTGATCTTGCATGCAACTTTAAATATTATTTAGTTAACTATTTTAAGTATTTAGTTAACTCATATTTTTTATTTAATTAATATTAAATTTGTACTTTAGTTACCTCCACTTGCATCTTGAGTTGACTAGAATTATCTTGACTTGCAACTTGCATCTGACTTAACTTTTATAAATTTATCCGAAATGGGGGAATATTAAGATAGGTATGTAATGATTATTTTATAAGGAATATTTTTCATGAAAATATGTCCTAAAATATTAACCAAAACTTGAACTCAACTTCTTCATTTTTGCATGTTTTGAACTCTATTTATCTTGACATAAAACTTTGACATGTTTCTTGAATGCATTATGAGAGCCATAAAATTTATGGATATTAATAGTTAGAATATATAATGATAAAAAATATTAATTTAAAATAGTAAAAATTGTTTTATATACCTTCAAATAATATTTCAGCTTCAAACTCCATGTACAACTCCAAAAAATAACATTTTATGCTATGTGATGCTCTCTTGTTCTCAATAAACCCTAATTTGGATTAGGGGGTCTAAAATGAGTTTAAATACTGAAAAGAAACTAATAATAATATTTTTTTATAGGTATAAATGGGTCAAACATTTTAAATTTTTAAAATCTCTAAAATTATTCACCAAACTTGCTAAGAAAAATTCACAAAAAGTTCCTGCTTGCTGCCCTAAGGATGACCTGGAGATGATTTTAAATGAGCTAAGACTATTTTGAATTTTTTAATAAATTTATAATTTATTTATACCTATAAATAAATTATTAACACTATATAATCAATTTTTTACATTGGAGGGACGTGAAATACCCATTTCTAACTCTATTTGTGAGCAAAAAAGTGAAGAAACATTCATACCCTTCATGATCAAAGATGTATATTAGAATTTTATATATCCTAAGACATATTAAGGACAATAAAACACTTTAAAACATTAAATTATATAAAAATATCCCCCATGTAAAATTTCAATATTTTTAATTCAATAAAACTCAAAATATACACTTTTTGGTGTTGACTAGCTTGCCCAATTTCATTTATGAATGCTTGTAGGTCTATTTTTTTCCATTTTATTGAGTTTTATGAGGACTAAATACCTAATTATTTTTTAATTATGAACTATAATTACATATATTATCATTATAGTAATTTTATGTGCTCAAAAAATGACTTAAACCTCTTAAAAATTATCTTTTCTAACTATCTATTTTGCTTGATTTAAACCCTGATGCTTGATCCTTTGACTTTATCCATAATTTTCCATGAAATTTTGATTTATAATTTTGTATAAGTGTATTATATTCATCATAATATGTCACACAACATTTATGTTTTATCAAATAACTAAAAAATTCAAACACGCTGCTTAAAACTGAGTTAATGAGTGTTTAAGAAGGGTTTTAGAGCCCCTGTTCTTCTTAAACATTATTCATAAAATTAAGACCTTGTAACCTCAAAAAAATTAATTTAATATTTATTTAATTTTGGAACAAAAATTTATATAATACCATTTTATCCAAATCCTCTTCACCTTCATGTATCGAGCATCTAAAAATTGCCTTCACTAGCTTGCAAATAGCTAGTTAGAGGAACAAAAGAAACCTCTATAAAAAATTTGGACTTGTGAGTTATTATTGATAATTATTTTGGAATGATTAATGTTTTATTATACCTTTAATAAATTTTTATACCTTTAATACATGAATATAATATTATTAAAAATGTACACATAAGCAACTTTGATCAATGGTGGTAAAATTGTCAACAACTACTTCTAAGATGTCTCCCTTTGTGGCATTGTATGAGTATAAATCTCCATTTATAAGTTTATATTTTACCATGAATCATAATTTTATATATATTATAATAAATTCACCATAAAAATGAGGTAATAGTTAATTTATGAGATAATTTAGTAATGGCACAAAATTGAATGAAGCAGCAAGTAAATCAACACTACAATGAGTGGAATTTTAACATAGGTGATTCGGTCTTTGTGTTTTTTAATACATATAATCAGATATCTCTATATAAACATAAAAATGATAAATATATATCACCTAATTTTTGTTTCCCTTATTATATCTTACATAAAATTGGTAGTGTGATTTACAATCTGGGATTACCCCTATCCAGTCATATACATCTGGTATTCCATGTATCTTGATTGAAGAAGGTAATTAGATATAAAGTTTCCACTTAGACTATTCTACCTAAATTTTATGAAGAAGGTTGAGTCATTATATAACCACAATATCTAATTCACTTATGAGCTAAATAACTATGAACCAAATTGATTAAAGAGTATTTGATCAAATGGAAGAACCTGCATGCTAAAGATGAAAAATAAAAGGATAAAGATTCAAGATTGAGGAAAAAATTGTTTTGAAGGGGAGGGTCATGCTAAAAATTTAACCTATAGTGCATCTAAGGATATGTGTGGCTAAATTGTGGATTACACACCTTAATATTATCTTTTTATTGATGGGAAAAAATAATAATATTATTCATCTAAAGAGAAAATATTACAAAGGGACAGTAAATAGCCAAATTACAAGTGTAAACAACTTCCTGCAAAATAGGAAGGAAAACAAACAAATGAACCTAAGATAGACTTTGGGTATAAAAAATCAACAAAATAAAAATATTTTACTATGGTGAATTAATCACCTTATTAAAATCTAACATTCTCCCCCTTAATTCAGTATAGCTTGAAGTGAACAAGAGAGAAATTTTCTAAATGCCTCAAATTTGTCATGTGCAAGTGACTTGGTGAAGACATCCGCATGTTGTTCTTCTATCAAGAAATATTGGAGCTAGATATTGTGTTATTTTACATGTTCATAAATGAAATGAACTTGTACCTCAATGTGTTTTGTGTATTCATGAAAGACTAGAGTTTGAATAAGTTTGAGAACACCGTCATTATCACAGTACAAGATGGTAGGTGTCTTTTGTGGTACTCCTAATCCTTCTAGTATGCGATGTAACCATATCACTTCATATATATCTCCTCCTATACCATGATATTGTGTTTTAGTGGAATATGAAGAAACAAATTTCTATTTCTTTCACCCCTAGGATATAGGATCAAATCCTAAAAAGAACACATCCAAAAGTGGATTTTTTGTCATCAATATTTCCTACATGATTCGAGTCAAAACATCCTATCAAGAATAAATTGTCATTCTTATTATATTCTAGGCCAAATTCCATTTTACCCTTAATATATCTTAGTATTCACTTTGTTTCTTTCTAGTGAGACATATTTGGCTCTTGTATGAACCTTGAAAGATAGCTAACTGCATAGTTGATGTCTAGCCTAGTATATGTTAAGTAAATAAGACTCCTAAGAAAATATTTATAGAAAGTTGTATTTACTTATGGTGATGGATCTATACAAGACAACTGAATCCTTGTCTCCATAGGTGTCACAATTGGATTACTATCTATCATCCTAAATTTATCGACGAGCATTATCTTGGCATATTTCATCTAGGAGACAAAGATGTGGTGTTCCTTTTTCCATACTTCTAATCTAATATAATATTTTATAAGCCCAAGATATATCATGTCAAATGATCATTTGATATATTTATTTGTTGCATAAATCATCTCCACTAAACTACCAGTGATGACTAAATCATTGACATATACAAAAATAATTACAATCTCTCCCCCTTATTTTTTTAGGTAGAGATTTGGTTTGTAAGGACATCTCTGGAATCCATGCTGGATGAGATGTTCATCAATCTTTATGTACCAAGATGAAGGAGCCTATTTGAGACCATACAAATTTTTTTATGAGTTTAAATACTTTTCTTCATTACTAAGTGAGATAAAACCTTATGCTTGTGTCATGGAAACTTCTTGTAGATCTCCATTGAGAAATATACTTTTTACATACATTTGGTGGATCTTCCATCTAAATTGTGTAATTAGAGAAAATATCATTATAAATGTCTCCTCATAATCTATGCCTTTTTTGTGCATAACCCTTTACTATGAGTCATGTCTTATGCTTGTCAATACTACCATCTACTTTGTATTTCATTTTGTAGACCCATTTATAGCCGAGTGGCTTCTTCCCTAGTGGAACATATTCAAGTTTCCATATTTTTTATTTAATTAGTTATTGATATTATAAATCCATGGAATCATTCCAAAGTTTAGACTCTAGGGCTTCCTACACTATTGAGGGCTCTACTAATTCTAAAACTTCTCATTAGGGCCAAATTGACCTCATCTTGAGTCATGTTGTGAGTCATTGGTCTAGTAGTTGATGTGTCTATAACTCTATCCAATTTAGAATATCTTAATATACTTGTATACTATCTAGGCATAAATTAAAATATTCTTATGGGTTGATTTGTATTAACTGATTGATCATCCTCATCATCTTTGTCACCTTCAGTGTGGTTATGACCTTCTAAATTGTCTAGAGGTCTAATTACTAAACCATGTGATTTTATGGAAGGCAAATTAGTTTTAATTTTCTCATCAAACTCTACATACCTAATGATGGAGATATTATTTGTTTTTTGATCCATTAGTTTATAGGATAATGAATCTTCACTATACCTTAAGAAGATATAAGGCATGGATTTGTTATCTAGTTTATTTCTCTTGTTTTTAGGAACATGCATATAAGCCTTACATCCAAAAAATTGAAGATAAGTAATGGAAGGTTTATGCCCTATCTAAGATTAATATGGATTCATATTATGAATATTTGTAGTGGGTGACCTATTTAATAAATAAACTATTATTTTCATTGCTTCCACCTAATATGTGCATGCCAAACCTAAATCTTCAATCATGTTATGCACTATTTCCATGATAGTGTAGTTTCACCATTATATTGTGTAGTGTATGGTGGAATAATTTTTTAGTGAATTCCATGTTATTTAAAATAAGAAAAAAAAATCTTTATTGGTGAATTGTCCCCCTCAATTTGAGTGGAGAGCCTTGATTTTTCGACTAGTTTTAGTTTAGATTGTATCTTTGAAATCTTTGAAAGTATTATAGGCTTGGTATTTTTTATTTAGATAATATACCCACATCTTTCATGAGTATTCATCAAATAATAGCATGAAATACTAAAACCCATAGTGACTAGATCGCATGGGGCTGTATAGATCAGTATGCACCAAATCAAGCTTACTAGATGCTCTTGAGGAAATTTGACCAAAAGATGTTTGATGCTATTTCCCTACTAGAAAAATAATGTAGAGATATTTATTTTTATTCAATTTAATAATTACATCAGCCATGTTCTAATTGTTGAGTGATTTTATGTATCTAAAATTGACATGACCATAATTATGATGCCCTAGATTGGCTGAGTCTAAATCTTGAGATACAAGAGCTTGATTGTTTAATTGAAACATTTTGCCAACTCCTAAGTCTCATTTAATATTTGTCAAGTATTTTGACTTATCTTTCCTCAAACACATCTTTTTACACTTTTTTAATAAAATTTAACCTTGAGGTTGTGGTCAAGTAGATGATTGGTTGATATAAGATTCTTTGTGAGTCCTTGCACATACATGACATCTGGTGTTTTTCAATCATGTCATCCAAGTGGTAAGAAAATATTACCAATGCCTTAAACTTTATAGGATGATTAATCACCCAAAGAGATTATTTTTCAAGGAAGTCTCATTCATGTTGTAGAACCAATCTTGTCTTCTAGTCATATGTCAAGTTACACCTGAGTCGACATACCAGATAGAACTTTGTGATGTTGACTTGTCATGAGACTATGTAACATATAGGAAGTCCTCATCTAAGTGGGTGTCTTCCTATTCAACAATGTTGCCTTGATAATTGGATTTCCTCTTCTAATTCCCTTTATTTTATCATTGTCCTTTATGTGGATGAGATGATTGTTAGTGACTGGGCTTCTTGTTGCTTGAAGAGCCTTGTGTAAATGAGTTATACTAACAATTTTTTGGTTCATGGTCCTTTTTTCCACATATAATGAAAGCTTTATATTGTTTAACCCCTTATTAATGATGTTATTAACCTTGATTTGGTTTAGAATACTTGATTTTCTTCTTTCCATTCTATTTATTAGAGGTAAGAGCATGTTCTTCTAATTATTCTTCTTTTGTATGCATAGAATCTTCTTATTTCAACATGTCAAAATATGGTTTTTGTGTTGTGACTATCAAAGTAGTCATGAAATCTTATAGGAGGGTGGTAGTGTTCTCAGGATAATAGGTACAAGAGATGCATCTCACACTATTTTGCCCAATGCTTGGAGTGAAGCCCTCAGAGCTATAACACATTGTAGAAAATGTTCCACTTTTTCATTAGACTTCAATTTGAGGGAATGAATTTAACACTAAAAATGAGGAATGGTGCCTTCATTTTCAGCCTCATAAACTATTTGGAGCTTATCCCAAGGATCTTTTGATGTTGTGGACTCATAGATATGAGGTTGTACCTCATCTAATACTCTAAACATGATTATCAACTTTTCCTTCTAATTAGATTTATCAAACTTACTTTGATGATTAGTGTTAGTAGCATGTCGAGTAAGAGTGCCATTAAAAACATGCCAAATGTCTTCAAATTCTAAATGTGTCTTGATTTTAATTTTCTAAAAGGCATAATTGTCATTGCAGAGAAGCTATGAGTCTGGTAGAAAGAATTTTGGCACATTTCTAGCCATTATGTAGAATATGACTAAAGGTGATGGATTGGTTCCTTATCACTCTAGGTATCAAGGTCTCCCTTTCTATATACCATCAGTCCATTATACAAGACCTTTCTTTATACACACCCTTCCTTTATACCCATTGATATGTGGAAAAAGTTTTTCCTTTCTATAAACTTGGTAGTATGTAAAAGAAGCATAAACATATGAGAAAGAGTCTAGTACATCGTACTTAGATAGTATTAAAAAGGGTTCATTCAATCACTAGCACCTACTTAGATGGATTTCTACATACGCATGCATAACTTCACTATATACCTGGAAATATCACCAGTTAGGATTTATGCCCTTTGATTGAAATGAATGGGTAGATGAATGGATGGTTATAAGTCCATGTTCCCTTATTTCTCCCCAATGATTTAAAGGGATGATACCCAGATGTCATTGATGTAGCTATGTTAGACTATGGTTTAATAACTCAAGCATGATGGCTTTACCCATAAACATGAGTCAGAGGCACCACTTGTACTGAATACTATGATTGAGTTTTAAAACTCATGATTTTCTTAAAATATGTAAAATAATTACAATAGTTTGTAAAAGAAAATACAATGCTTTTCAAAAATTGAAAAAATCACTTGTTTTTCAATTTGGACTCTTTTGGCCTCTTTTCAACAATTTTTTTTGCTTTGCCTTTCCCATTTTCTTAAAAAAAGTACATTTACCATTAATTTAGTTAGTCATGATTAAATTTAGAATATTTACAAAAATTAGAAGGGCTTCTAAAAGTTTCTACCAAAAAACAATTTGGGGGATTTGAACCTCCCACTTCCACTTTAGTAAAAAGTATCTTCACCAACTCACCTATGCATTCATACATGTCTTAAAAAGATAAAACTAATATTTAAAGGATTTAAATTATTGATTTTAAGGTAAAACCACTCCCTATGAAATACCATAGATTTTATAAATAGGTGGTTTTAGTATAAATTTGTAGTAAAGAATCTATTTGATAGGTTGTTTTGAGATGGTAAAGGATGGTTTTGAGGATTTAATGGGTGGTTTTTCAACAACAAAAGATGATTTTTTGCATTTTTGAGAATTCTAGAGATCTTAAAAGAATAGATCTGATCTATCAAGATTATAAACTTACAATTTAGATTTATAACCTATAGAATTAGAATCACCAACCTTATTTCCAACACCAATCTAATCCATCACCAAGAATCATGCTTCAACTTCATTTATTTTTTTGGAGAATGAAGTTTTAGCCAAAAGTATGGTTCTTCTTATTTCATAACTTAGATATTGAAATCCAAGATTATTTAATGAGTGCAACTTGGTCTTTTGAGAGATGCTCAAGCTATGATAATGGCATAGTATGCCAAACCATTTGAAAACCAATGCATTCACTACACTAACTTAATAAATGAAGTCCTTAATATTATAAAAAATAGGTAAGATTGATATAATACAACATATTAGTTCATGAATCCTTGAAATGAAATAATTAATTACAATATAGATCAGAATAATGACTTTGAGAGTGCATAGGCTCTATTAGGATAAATTAAACTTATATCTATCCCCAAATTACATAAAAGAGAAACTATGAAATGAATTAATCAAAAAAATTTGAAAATAAACATAAACATACATATAATAGGAGATGATATATTTAACATGGTTCACCCAAGATGGGTTACATCCACTAAACTTGTCCAGTATATTATTTCCAACAATACAAGGGAAAAATAAAATCCTATAACAAACCCTGCTACACCTCTCTACCCTTTTTTACCTCCTCTCTATGTATAATATTTTATTACTTTTTTCACATTCATACATTTTAGCCATATATAAATACATTTTATCATAAAAAACACCTAAACATAACTTCTAATGTTATATATTGAAACCTTTAATCAATGGTTCAGATTGACTATAAAATTATAATTTGACAAGGTAATTTTAATATAAAAAAAATCTCTTGGGCATGTAACCCTCAGAGCCCCTATTGGAGGGGTCATCCCCCCCAAACCCCATAAGGGGAGTTACCCCATTTCAACCCCACATGACATCAGGGATTCAAATAATGGGATCCAAACCCCACTGAAATAACATCATAATTTTTGCCTCTAATCATGGAAGATAATCAGGATCCACACCTAACATACTACTCTAAGGTCCTTGTTCAACTTCATAGTTCAAAATTGAGATCTCAAGCTTCTCTTTCTATTAATTTTTCAACAAGCTTCCTTATTTGAAACCAAATGATGGGAAAAAATAATATTATTTAGCTAAAGAGAAAATATTATAGAGGGCTATTAAAATAGCCAAATTACAAGTGTAAATAACTTCCTTGAAAATAATAAGGAAAACAAACAAATGAAATTAGGATAGACTTTGGGTATAACAAAACAATAGACTAATAATAATTTAATATGGTGAATTAATCACCTTATTAAAATCTAACATTTTCATTTTTCAATGTTTTTAGTATGGTCAGCCTATGGAAAAAAACATGGCTAGGTAGAGTTTATATATGAGGTAGTGGTTAGTATTTTATGATCATATTATTAATTATATTCTTATTGAATTTTAGTGGAGGTTTCCCCTTAGAAGTGGATTAGTCATAATATTCAAGTGTTTTGCTTTTTTGCCAATTATTTTTATGGATCTACTTATTATACTCTTAATTTTGGGATATATAATTCTATTATTGTGAATCATCTAAGTAATTTCCTTAAAAAATGGTGAAATATTTAAATAAATTATCCCCTTATGAAATTAAATTTTCCAATGGATAACAAAAATTTGTTAAAAATGTATCTTGATTATTTTTTGTCCATGTGACAATGCTTTATTGAATGGGTGTATGGTCATACATATCTTTATGAGTGGTTGAGCTAGTTGGTTGTTTTACATATGATGGTGTTTCATACTCTAAAATTGTATTGAGAGAATACATAGATTTTGTAATAGACTCTAGAGATAAACTTTTAGTCTTCATAATTAGCTTTTTAGACTCTAAATTTAGACTATCAGACTCTAGAGCTAGGCTAATACACTATAGAGCTAGATTGTCAAACTCTAAATGTAGACTAGGATATTCAACATTACTTGATATTTCTTCCTCTAATTAATTCATGTGATCTTTAATTGTTACCTTGAATAATGGGAGATACTATTTTTTTTCTTAGGTTCAACAACCCATAGGTGATCTGGAAGATCTAGAGATGGTTTTTCAAATGGATACAAAGAAATCCATTTTACTTTTATTCTATTTGAAATGGTCATGTCTCCTAACCTACAATATATTAATGATGCAATTACAGCTAAATAATTTCTCCCTAACATTAATGTATATCTATATTATTTTCCCTTAAGTTGGATCATCATGAAATCTATGGGATACTCCCAAGATTTAACTATCATAGGGAGACCTTATATGGTTCTTTTAGGTTTAGAAATAGACTAGTTTACCATTTATAAGAATATAGAATTAGGTTGTACCCTTGTAGGGGAAAAGGTTTTTATAGTAACATTTTTCACCACATCGATGTCAGCTCCTTGGTCATAAGTACATTGAGCACTTCCTTCTTCTTATAGTTACATTAATAATGGGCTTCTAAGATCTCCATATTTGGGTAGAAGGAGTTCCCTCCAAATAAATCAACAAGTTTTCCATCTACTTATATGTTTTTAAGATATTGTATTTTCCTACATGGAGTTTTTATGCACAAACCCTTAATAATTATATTAAGTTCTAGGATATCTCTTATATCTTTTAGCAATGGAAATTTAATGTTTAATTTTGTCATCTCTTAAACCATATCATATTCACTCTTTTTTATAGTTTCCTAAAACCATTATGGAAAAGGAATGGTTGAATGAACTCTAATAATTTCCTCAAGTATTTGTTTCCTTATTAGGTTTATCCTTGATTGTATTAAGAGGAGGGTTTAATTTTTAATATGGGACTTTAGTTATGGTGATTGGAGGGTTGATCAGTGTCTTACCTAATCTTAACTCTACATTTCCATAGTCAATGACACCAAATACCAAGGTTCCTTCTTGCTCAATTCTATATATAGAAGTTGTTTATCTTTTTGAGATCTATTAATTTTTTGGGTAGTTATGGCTGAACCACTTGTTCTATTATAGATGTTTAAGTGGTAGGGGGAGGCATCAATACTTTTTGTGGGAACCTCCTTTGTTAATTAAAATTTTGATGGGGAACCCATTTTGGTTTGCCCATGGTTAAGGATTAGGTTGGGTCATCCAAAGTTATTAGTAAGGCTAAGGCATCCATGGTTCTAGTGTCCACTATTGTGTTCCCCATGATTGAGGTCCTCATACCTGTGGAGATGCATATATAAAGCATGGCATGATCCATGGGTTAGAAATAACTTTAAGACCAAAATAGTTCCAATTTTGATTGTGAATAAATTTTTTCCCTATGTTTATATGAAGATAAACTCTTCTATAGGTTGGGTTGATTATTTCCATTAGTTTTTTAGGATAGGTAATTGGGCATAGTTCTTCGTATCATGATCATTTATGAATTAACTTTATAGGGTTATGAAGTGTAAGCCCTAGGTTGTTAAATGGGCTGAATACAATAAATTAGGGTATAAATGTGCACTAAATACAACCAGTTGTGAAATAAATGAGTTAAAATGATATATCTAATAATAGTAATGAAGGAGACAAATGAATACTTGGTTGGATAGTGATGATGACAAAGGATTTGAAGGTTGAAAATTGGTACAAGAGTTGGTCTACATGTTGTAAATAGGATCTAGGTGTTAAAAACCCTCATGGATAATAGTGCCCTACCTTGGACAATAGAATTTTGGTACTAGTGTCCATTTATAGTGATAGTGTCCTATTTTTAAGAACTATTTGATATTTTAAGAGCACATATGTCTAATTTTACCAAGCCTATTTTTGTGTGGGAAAATCATAATTCATTATTTTTGATCTATTGTGACTAATTTTATATGCAAAACCCTAGACCTTCATGTGATTAGGGAATTTGATTTGGCATAATTAATAAATGTGTGGTGTTATTTGTATAGGCTATCCATCCTAAACACCCTATTATGATGAGAGTTTCCTAGATACCAATACTCTGAGGAGGGATCAAACTCGATGTAGTTCTCCTCACCTAAGTTCTAGTGCAAGTGAAAGTGAAATTAGTGTGATTTCTAGTTTAAGTGACTTGAGTGATGCTTGAGATAGAAATATGTGTATTATAAGATTAATATGGTTATATATGATTATATGTATAAGTAAGGTAAAATAGGGATTAATAACCTTGATTGTGCATAACTTGTTATGAGCTTATTTATGTGTATTTGCATTTGATTTCCATCTAGTGGATAAAGGAATAAAATTCATGTATGTATGTATGTATATATATATATATATATAGTGATTGTGGATGGTTTGAAATAGGTCTAGGCTAGATAGGTGCTTTAGGAATTGAAAATATATTTGTTGGATCTAAACAGAGGGAAAAGGACAATAACACCCAAATAGGATAATGACATTATGGTGTTAGTGTAACTTACGATGCTAGTGTTCAATTATGGTGGTAATGTCCAAGTGGTAGAACTCAAGCCATTAGGGGCCTAGATACATAAGGAAGGGTCAAAGACTAATTTTGATATGTATAGAGATGTGTGTGGACCACATGAAAGCTAGATAAGTGTCTAAATAGGACCTATGATAGGTTTAGGACTAAGATAGGGATTGGTGGTCTCAAGTAACACTCTTGGCACTCAAGTGTCATTTTTATATGATTAGAAATGTAGCAAAGTGAAATGACTAGGATAAAGGAAAAATATGCATATATAGACTTACTTATGATATGAATTCTATGAATTTAGATCTGAGTATGTGAAGTGTGCTCCATTGCATGACCTATAAATAAAATGTGTATAGATTAGTCATTACTTAAGATATATCAAAACAAAATACAAAATTGAGTAAAGATATAATAGAGAGGAAAGGAATGAATACATCTCATTGGGTATGGAAACCAATGCATAAACCTAGTGACATCATGTGTGTGTGCATGTAAATAGTGATTAATTGGTGAATAGATTAGACTGAGATGATGGTTTACTCAAATCCCATGTATGTGTGGCTCAAGAAATCAAGTATAATATAAATCCATCATTGCATACCCATGTGTAGTATATGCATATGTAACTAAATTAGATAATGTAATTGAAGCCATATGATTGTAATTAAAATTATATATAAGGGCTCTATGGCCACATAAGAACTCTGGAATGAAAATTAGCCTAAAGGCCTCCTCAGGTACTTGGATATGTAGCTCATGGACTATGTGATAATGCCAAATGTTGTAGATGGAGTAAGGCATAAATCTAGTGTATTACTTAGAACATGGGTTTGATGTATATAATATACAAAATAACATGGATTTTGTCATTCTATCTGATCAATTGGTGTATAAGTGAGCATATGGAAAAAATATGTTACACACATGCCCCAAATCTAACATCTAATCATATGGAATATAAATTGAATTGTAATAATCTATATATGATTATTTAAAAATTAAATGGGAATTCTCATGTTGTGCATGATTTACTCAATTTGAGAAAATTGGTATGATTTTGTGTAAAACTAAGTAAAAAATAATAATTTATAACTAAATCTATACAAACTTGGATTGTAACTATTATGACATTCTGAAATATATAGATTTTTCTACTTCTTGGGGATACTATACAATAACACCATACCTTGGATAGTAGTGTTGTGGTGATAGTGTCCACTTTTGGCACTAGTGTCTTATTATGTTATTTTTTTGCCAACTGAGTCTAATCTTTGTTTGACTACTTCCCAATATGTTTTCCTAAAACTAAGCTCTATATTTTATGCATGTGTGATGGATATTGTATTATGAGTGCATTCAATTGTCTTGATCTCTATTTCAAACCTCTGTGAATGCCCCCTATTTTAAGGGGAGTTATTAAACTTATGTAAGAATTATCCTTAAAAGAAGAAGATCTATATGATATGTGTTATCCTAAGCATATATGATATATGTGTAATAAACCAATATAGTGTATATAAATGACATTAAAATGTAATATTATATGTCATGAGTTTGAAACATATGATGTATGTTAGATATAGCATTCATAATATTTTCAAGATAGATATAACAATGTAAGCATGTATATGAATAATAAATCTACACAATAAACTGAGTAAATACCTAGGGGGATGGGGAATGATGTAAATCATAAAACCTAGGGAGGAATTGAAGATTCATGATGTCCCTCTTGGCATATAAAATTGGAATGTGTAACAACCAATAAACAAGTGTCATGGCCATGATGCATACATACATCACACATGAAGCATGTAAATTAGGGCAAGGGGCCAAAATACAAGGGACATGGGCACATGTCACTAAATATAAGAAATCAATACATACAAGGACATGATTAAATGTACACATATGAAAAGAGAAAGCAAGTTGGATTAGAGCCACATGGAAGGACTTTCAAATGTCTGCATATATAATTAAGAAGGCACATATAAGGGCATGGGCATATGTCCAAAGCATACATATAATGAAAGGAAATAACATAGAACCATAGAACAATGGAATATTAAAATTGCTTTAAATAAGTGTAAAATCATAGAGACACAATCGAGTATAAGCTAGTAAAGCTAGAAATGAAAGATGCACAAACATGTGGTATAAATTTGTATAAGAGCAAATATGTATGTAAACTGAATCTATAGTAGTAGTTGTTGGACATAAATTTGAGTAGTTTAGGATGCTAAATATCAATATATAATAATACAAAATATTTGATATAAAGTTTAGAAAGATGTAACCTAGAAATTAGAATTATGTATAAGATACACCCAAATGGGTGAATATATCAAGTGAGGAATCTGTGTATCTCTATATATGCCCTCAACAAGTAGATAATATCACATCTAGATGTATGTAGTGGACCTAGGTCCTATAAACATCTGTGAACACTCAAAAATAATAAGTGAATCATGTATGTGTGATAAATTAGACTATACTAACATAAATAACATATGTAATACCTAAAAATTATAAGAAATGTAAACAAAAGAATGCATACAATCTATAATTTATATTTTCTAATCAAATATTTGAATGTTTTTGTGTTTTTAAAATTTTATATTATTTTATTGTATGGATATAAGATATGTAAAAGTAATATGAAAATGAAGCTATATAGAAGGAAAAAAGATAAAGGAATCTATATACAAGTAGGGAAGAACACATTAACCAATGACTCTTGTGAAAGACTCACTATCAAGGTGTCCTATATCAAACAAATGAAGAATTATTGTATGTGTTTTGTGAAAGGGTATCTATGGTCTAGGAGTAGATTATGTTTAGTGATTTGTAGCTGACACTACTTATGTAGTAGGGATAGGAATATGAGAAGCTAATTTAATTAGCCTATGAAATATGTTATAAATTTATGAAGTTGGTTGAAATGGCCTATGAACTATAGGGTTCTTAGGGACCCATCTAGTAAAAGATGATGTAGCTAATGAGGGTGATCTTGATGAGAACCATGGGAACTCAATAACATTGATATCAGAAACAAAAGGGTAGAGAGAGACTCTCTTGAATCTATAACATGTATCTAACATAAGGGTATCTATAATAAAGGATTCTATGGGAGAGTATGTATACATGGTAAAATTTTAGAAGTAGACCTCACTTGTACTAGTATCTTATTTAAAATATGTGGTGTATTAATATAAACTATACATGAAAATACAAATGGTGGTTGATGTGTAACTACCTATGGGATAGGTAAAGGTTATTCATATAGAAGCCCTGTAATTGTAACCACATGATTAACATATATATACTTGAGTCATATATGTATTATGGATGTAATGGATAAGAGATACTATATCCATGGCCTACCCAATAACATGTAAAATGTGCCTACACTAAGTATGACTAATAACGTAGTGTCAACATGTGTTGGCCCAACTTATAATGGGAGTATAATAACCCCAATGGAGCTATGAATGTGGCCACTAAAACTATGAATAATTATATTGATTACATAAATTTCCTACTCTGAGTAATGTAAATGATGTATAAGTGTAATGGTACACATGTTGACACTTAATCCATTCTCATCCATGATACTCTAAATAAGATGATGATCAATGTAGGCTCATATAAATAGTGCATATAAATCTTAATCATCATAAAAAATCACCTACTCTAAGAAAGTGATGAGAGGTCTAGCTAAAACTGTAGTATGATATACCCTAATGATATTATCTAGGGGCTGAGTATCCTCTATAGTAGTATTATAAGATGTCGATGGTGGATGAGATTGATATGCGTAGTGAATACCTAAAATGCTTCCTACCTCATTAAATGTGTCTTTTGGAAATAGATTTGAAAATATATTCAACTCCTTAGATTCCATTGGTTGAAATTTACATGCCTTTATAGCTGTGCCCACATTAATGATATTGGTCTCTATCAAGTCCTATATCTTATGTCTCAAATTGATTCATCTATTTTTAATATGGCTTCGTGGCATGTGATAGTTGCATAATGCATTGGAATCATAGTTCTTTGGAAGAGGCCTAGTCATATCAACCTCTTTGATGGGAGGAAGAGATATGGCATTATATTCCAAGAGCTATTTTAAAACATGTATCAGTGATTCTAGAATATTTTTGAAAATTCTCAGTGGAGGAAATGATAAAACCAATTAAGGAGGTAACTCTAAAGCTGTATTAATTGTGGCATTTTGATCATTCTTATTTTCACTGGGTTTCACCTTGTATGAAGGTGTTAAGTTCAACATACCCCAATTTTTGAAAATTGGGACCTTTGAGATATTTTGAAACTTAACATTAAAAGCATATCTTGTTTTGAACATTATTAGAACTTGAATATCATCCACTTTGATAAAATTGGCCTACTAGTTTATGGTTTTTTTGTAAGGTTACCCAATGTTCCTAATAGTTGTTCTTCATGTGATAAGTTTTAGGTTTCATGGATCCTTTATAAATAGATCATGATTAGATCCACACTATTTATATTCATCATGATTTTACTACCCTTTGATCTAAAGAATCTCTCTATTGGATTCTTGCAATGAAACCCTCCTTTCAACAAACCTTAACTTGAACCCCTCATTCGAATTCAAAAAATGGAAAGAATACTTTTGGTAGGAATGTTTCGAATTTATTTTTGACTTAAGCCCTAATTTTCATGTTAAGGTATGGTCATGTTTCTTAACATGACCAAACCTTAGCCTAAAAATTATGCCTAGTCACTGTTATTTTCCCCCTTTTTTGTTCCTTATATTTCTAACATAGTCTAACTTTCATATTGGCAAGGTCATTTTAATTTTTATAGCATGGCCCCCTTTTTTAACCTTTTAGCCTAAAGTCTTAATTCTAAGGCCCCATTCATATTGTCAACATGAACTAGACCTTAGCCTTAATGATTCAATCATTGTTTTTATTTCTAATTGATTCCTAACTTAAATACCTTGCTTCTTTATGTAACAACAGATCTATGAAAAGTATGTAATAATTATGTAAATAATAATGAATTATGATCAAAACTAAATTAATAATTAATTTATAATGGATATTTACAATCACAAGCTAAACTAAGGTGATCCAGGTCAAAAAAGAGTAAAAATAAGGGTAGGGTAGAAATAAATATTACTGGTCTTCATTCCAAATATCATGAAAAAGTTTAGATTTCATCCAAACATACACTTAAAACCAACATGTGAAGTGAAACAACTTAATTCAAATCACATCACACATTATAAAAAATTCTAAGGTATGGAAAGATATAGATAAGAACTAGGCTCACTTTAAATATTTAATCCTATAAGAAAATAACATTGGCCCAAATGAAATAAGAGCAAGAAAATAAAATGAACCTAAGAAATTTTAGTTAACCTAGAATTTACACAAGTTAACAATTATACAATCAAAGGTGCACACCAAGGATCCATAAGAAACATTCAATCTAAAAATTATAATAAGCAAATGAGAGAGAATCCATGATAATAAACACACAGATAAATACTAGATAATCTTTGTAAAATTCATTGCTTTATATTTCTTGCTCCAAGTTTACAAAGTAATTTTGTCTCTACTTAAAACTAGCCTTGACTCTTGCCTCTATACATTTGAATTTTTGAGCACACAAGATCTTTATTTTGTTTTTTTATGCTTGTATGGTGATTATTTGGCATCTATATGGCACCTTTTACAACATTTTTCATAAATGCCTTCAAATCACTAGCTATTATTATTTAAAATTTGTCATTTTTTTTCATGTCATTAGATCATTTCCCATGGATCAATGTGAGCTATTGGTCATAATCCAAAATCTCACCTATTATTAGCCATATTTATATCAAGACCTATGGTTGTGCCACTTATAACCTTCATAGGCTTTTTAAGCTCTATACTCTACCTTAGTCACATATTAAATGCACATATACCACATGTTGATACCATGAGTTCTCAAAGCACTACTAAATAGTTGTCAATGATTTCACATCATTGGATCATCTAGTCTTGATGAAGTGTGAGTCATTGATCCTATAAGCTGCATGAGCTTTAATCAGTACATGACTATATAAATTAACTTAGGATAAAATATTTTAATCTAAGTTTATTTTATGTTAAAAATATGCCATAAACTTAGGATAAATTATTTTATGATAAGTTTTGAAATATGATATAAAGTGTCCCCTTTGAATGATATAAAATATATCCATTTTCCTAGATAAAATTTTAGATGAGATTGAGTTTCATGATCTTGTATATGTTAATGATGGCCTCATACACATCAAATGAAATTCATGAGAATGTTAAATTTAAGCTCATGAAGTTATTATATTTCATAGATCTTAGATTCAATTCACTCTATTTGATTAAAATCCATGATAAAGTGAAAGTCATCAATCATGATTTGGGTAGTTACACACCATTGGTTCCATTTATTATGTAAGACCATTTATTATCAATCTTTCAATATAGAATCATCATGTGGTAACACCATGAGGCTTTTTGGGATTTTAAATTTTCATCACTATGTTAGCTTTATTGGATCCTCAATCCTGATGAAGTGTGAGCCATCAATCATGATCTGGATGCTCACACGTTATTGGTCTAAAATATTAAATGCTCAAGTTTGTTAGGCTTTCTTTACTCCATCAGATTATTCACTCATTATGAGTCATAAACCATTAGATCTACAAATAAGCAAGGTATTTAAGCTAAGACTTGGTTAGAAATAAAATTTTAGGCTAAAGTGTTAAGGCTAAGGTCTCATTTGTCTTGACAAACACAAATGAGGCCTTATAATTAATACTTTAGGCTAAAAGGGTAACAAAGGGTACCATGATAGAAAAATTAAAAGGATCCTACCAATATGAAAGATAGACTATATTAGAAATATAAGAAATAAAAAGGGGGAAAGTAAAGGGGACTAGGCATAATTTTAAAGCTAAGGTTTGGTCATGTTAAGAAACATGACCAGGCCTTAAGATGAAAATTGGGACTTAAGTCCAAAATAAAATATAAAAATTCCTACCAAAAGTTTTCCCACCAATTTTTGAATTTGAAAGAGGAGTTCAAGTTAAGGTTTGCTGAAAGCAGGGTTTTATTTCATGAATCCAACAACAAGATTTTTTAGAATAAAGGCTAGTAAAAGCCTGATGAAGATAAATTGTGGGGATATAAGCATTATATATTCATAAATTCCCCTTGAAACCTATAACTTATCACATGAAGAACAATTATTAGCAACATTAGGTGACCTTAAAGAAAAACCATAAACTAGTAGGCCAACTTTATCAAATTTGATGATCTTCAAACTCTAATAATGTTCAAAACAAGCCATGCTTTCATATTTAAGATTTAAAATATCTCAACGGTCCCAATTTTTAGAAATGGGGGTATGTTAACCTTAATAAATAGTGACTTTTGGGGGAAACATATTAATATGTTAGAATTCAAAGACTCTGGTTCAGACTAATAATTAAGCTACTTATTTTTTTTAATCAGGAAACATCAGTAAGATCAGTTCATGGTTTTAAAAAAATATTACATATGTAAAATTATGATAAAAAATTAGAACTCAGTCATGTTGTGTGTGTGATTTTATTCCACTTATTTATTACTAAAGTATTTAGCGAACAACTTCTAGGTTCATGGCTTCAATCATTAACACTAATTTTCAGCATGTTTGAATATTCATTAAGAACCATGCCTTAGCTCAAGGAAGGCTTGGGCATTGCTCTACTATCAGCCAAGCATCCATATCCTTGATAGAGATGCCTTTGGCTCCACTCAAGGCCTTACTCCATTTCCATCAAGGTATCCATAGCCCCAGTGGAGATTACCAGAATCACCTTTACTTGGAAAGCTTTTGATTTTGAAATAAGCTATTATTTTTATATTTTTTAGATCATTTTTGTTGGGCCTTCTAGAAAAGGTTTGGAACTAGGTTATCCAAGTTTAGGTATTTTTTCAAGTATTTTATTTTCATACAATCATCCTTGGTTGTAAACTTTGTCCTAGGCAATTAATGTTTTTTAAGTGCAAGCAGGATTGTGTTCTAGTAGTTTAAGATTTCATCATGCATGTGAAATAATTCTTAAAACCAAGCTCAGATCAAAACAAGGTTTAAAATCTCAAGGATTAATTAAAATATCCACCAATATTACCTAGTTTCTCTAAAATACAACATTAATCTCACATTTCAACAACCCATGATCAGCTAATGTTGAGAAGTCATACCTACATTTTTGAACTGTGAAGCTCTTAAGTAACCTAAATGAAAATTGAGCTGAGGGTTATCCAAAAGGACTTATTTAGAATTAAAAAACAAATAAAAAAGGCAAAAAAATATGTACAATATATAAACAAGGGATAGGAAGAAAAACATAAGAAAGAAAGGACAAGGAAGAAACTAATATAAACCCTATACTAACTTCATAAAATACTTACCTCTAGGATCAAATGGAAAATTATTTAGTCTACTACAAAACCTTGAAACCTGAGTGTTTTATGATGGCATCTTCCTATAGATATGGGTTTTTGGATGTCTAGGTATTTTGGATGGTGTGACTTGGGATCCCATATTCAATCTTAAGTACATGGATCAAAGATATGAGTCTAAAATCCAACCATCTTCCTCCCAAATATTTCTAATTTGTAGTAGGAGTGCTAGTTCTACTTCATCTATACATAGGTATTGGATTATATCATCTTCACTCAATAATGGTAGCTTGACTAGTATCTTTAGATTTATGTCTTCATTATGTTCTTTCTAAGGTGGACATGGACTACCAATCTTTGTACAAAAATCTTCCAAGACATCCCAAAAGGCTTCTTCATCTTGATCAGGCTATATGATACTCATCTCAAATCCCATAAACATAGACATGTTGGTCCCTTATTCTTAACCTCTTGATTAAGTCATATGACAATTCATGATCTGATTCACTCACTCTATCTTCATTTTCAATGAAGGGAGGTAGATCTTCCATCCAATAAATATTTAACTTATTTTATTTTGGTTCATCCAAAATAATACGACCTTCGAGGAACTCTAGATCATTAGTGAATTTTTTTTATGAAGCATCCATGTTTTTTTCTATCCCATTGACTACCATATCAATCTCCTTGATTTTATTCATTAAATCATGGTATGGTTATTGGTAATGATCACCTTCTTTAGGGGTATTATCTATTTCTTAAATAGACATGTGTGGGCTATCTTTCTAGCTACCTTTTGAAAAAATATCATGTACTTTATCCATATCTACTTCCAACAACTTTTCCTCTCCATCTACAGGTGTACTAGTGATGACATCTTGTTGATCTTCAATTGTAATCTCTTTTACATCTTTAGGAATATAATTTACCTTAGATGAAACTTCTTCAATTAACTCATCTTCATCTTCATCTTTAAAATGAGAAATAAAAGGCTTGCATGAAATGTTGAGATGATATTATAAATCTAGATGTCCCTATAGCAAAGTCTTGATTAGGCACAATTTCAAAGGTTTTATAAACATTACAACAATCAAACACAACAATCTCATGGAAAATCATGTTTATGTCCTTAGATTATATGTTTTTACTGCTATCAGGAAACCCATTTGGAGGCCTATCAAACCATTTGGAAGCATAGTTTCTATCATCACCTTCCCTTGTAGTTCTTACTTATTTTTATAACTAATGAAAGATAGTGATCAGTTTTTGGATCATTTATAATATTAAGTCATTTGAACTTTTTGGTGTCTGAGGATTACAAATTGGAGCATTATTACTAGCTATGGGCACTAGAGTTCTATGATTTTGTGTATGGAATCCACTTGTAGGGTTATTCTATAACTCTAGGTGTTGACTAAGATATCCATGACTTAAGGGAAAATAGTTTTAAATTGGTGTTAAAGTAGGCATACTAAGAATGACATTCTAGATGGGCTAATTCAAATTAACATTAGGCATAGAATATGCCATCTAACCTTGGGGTTGAATTTGGTCATTAATGATTACATCTTTATAATAGGCTCAATTCAATGTGTTTATGACTAGAAGAGATATTATTAGGAGCATAGAGGTCAAGGGATCTATAGCATCATTATAAATCTCTAATGTTAAATCCTCATTGGGTTTATAAGGGTTATATTTTTATTGAACATTTTTTGGAACCAATAATTAAAGGCTATGATGGTTTCATTAACATCCCTTTTAATTAAGGTAAACTACTAATATAAGACACAAGGACTAATAATTTTTCCAAATTGATAAATGAAGATATTGTTAAAGTCATTCTAGCTAGTAATGTAGTCTTTTGGAAGGTTAAAAAACTATTCATATACAACATCCTTGAAAGTAAATGGGAACAATCTACATGTTACATCTTCATGGACTACATTGAATAGTCTCAAAGTAGCCCTAAATGACTTAATATGCTCTTTAGCTATGACAACATTATTAGGACTAAAATAATGCAAATATCTTTCAATATTTCAAGGAAGATTATGTACTATACTTGGTATGTTGATTGAATAACCACCTAGCCAAGCCATACCTTGAATACATGAGTATCCTAAACTAATGAAGTAGATTGTGAGCCTAAGGATTTTCATTTGCCTCGGTCTCGTATTTTTTAATTCCATTTTAAGGACTTTGAATCCTATTTTAAATATGATGTCTCAAATCAATCGTTATAAATAATAATGATTAGATTTGCACATTAAGAAAATTTTATAAAGATTCATATAAATAACAATAAAGGACAATACTCTTTAACTAAGTTATCTCAAAGAAGTGTCCAAATATGTTAGTATGAATGATATTTACATGTTCAAGTCCAAATAAACTTAAATTTGTAAAGAATTTATGAATCTTTGATCAAAATAGCTATTACTAACCTCAAACTAGTTTGATTCATAGATCTACAGCTATCTTTACCATAACTAAGCATATGTATTCAAAGAATATCAATATTTATCTAAATAGGACCAAAGACCAATCTAAAACCATGAATATCACCAACCTTTACATAGTTATGCTAAAATAAACACAAATATGTAAAGAGTATAGTGATTTTTGATCTAAATACACCAAAACTAGCA
The DNA here is from genome assembly GCA_037957365.1 of Torreya grandis. Taxonomy (NCBI): domain Eukaryota; kingdom Viridiplantae; phylum Streptophyta; class Pinopsida; order Cupressales; family Taxaceae; genus Torreya; species Torreya grandis. Next base: position 558,998 of record JARHVA010004725.1, on the reverse strand, counting down.
AAGATCCTACAAATTCACAAAGATTTGTTGATATCCCTCTTTTTAGAACTAATGAAGCTCCTCCTATTTATTCCTAAATGACTACCATAGGTGCCTAGAGTGTTTAGTGAACACTTCTCATTTTTGAATTCTTAAGAATCCAATGCATGAGTTATAGGTTACGGTAATCCTATTACCTATTGTGAAACAATCACTTATTCTCCTCTATTCCACCAATAGATAATAGGATTATCACAACCTAAAACTTATGCATTGGATTCTTAGGAATTCAAAAATGAGAAGTGTTCACTAAACACTCTGGGCACCTATGGTACACATTTAAGCATCAATATAAGGCTTACTAAAACTCTTATTAGTTGAATATGATCCAATTTTGTACTTTAGTTTTCCCATAGAGATATGTTTAACTTCCCTTTATTTCACTATGTGGCATAAATATATGAATGTTGTAAAATTATTTAATAATATATCCTCATGTAATGCTAGTATTATACTTTATTTGTGTACATCTTAGAGCTCTTTATTTGCCATGGGGCTAGTCATCTTTGCCAATAAAATTTATATCACCAAACATTATACTATAGGAAGATTAGATTTTTAATTAAGATAATTAAGAATATGAAACCTTATCACTCATGTTGATGGAAAAGTGTACCCAGAAAATATGTGCTAATGGACTGAATGTGGTGATGTACTAATTTAGAAAATTGTGGAACCGTTATAAGTCACATAGTCCAAACATGATACATGGAAATATTTTATATGATGCTCTAGGTCACCTTACCATCATAAAAAGTAAGCTGAGGTGCTAAAAATCTAGATGGAAAAAGAGTTTCTATTATGTGTTATGCTAAAGGTGTATGTAAAAGAACATGAGAATCTGAGTCATCTAATGGCCTAGTATCACCCTATTTAATATGTAACACCTTATCCTTTAGATCATGGATATTATGCATAAGGGATTGTAAATATGGAGAGGAGGAACTAGTAATATTATATGTTACCATTTTTGAAGTTTGTCGAGTTAAAATAGGGTGTTATACAAGTTGAGTTGCCCCCAAGGTAAGTGTAACAACATTTTTATCTAGGGGAGTAGAAGATTAACTATCATTTGATTTTTTATTTATCTCCATTATGGATTTTAGAACTTTTTTCAAGATAACGGGGATGTTAATAAATTTTGTCTTTGAAAGTATATAAAATCTCATCCCTATTGACTATAAGAGTTTCATTAAGTGATGGGAGAGTGTCCCGATTCCCATCTTATGTATCATTTATATTGTATTACTCATCTTTGGATGAATTATCATTGAATTCTACATAATAAGGGTGTGAAGGATCAATTATGGGGGTTTTAACTAGTCCTTTGTTCATGGTATAAGCTTGAATGGAAGGAATATGAGTATGTTGAATATGATTGCCACTAAGCCTAACACCTATTATTAAAGGAAGAGATATAACTTTTTTGAGATTGGAATATATCAAATAAAATGAAATA
>JARHVA010004725.1:525000-555000 GCA_037957365.1 Torreya grandis | reverse complement strand
AGTGTAGAAGGGAGCAATTTTAACTTCTATCTATCAGTTCTATAATCATAATTTTGTCATAAGAATTAGAAATTAGAGAGGAATTGATCAGGGTCTTCTATAGAAGGTGAGTAGGAGAGATGGATAAATATTATTCTTGGTATTCATACCATCATATTTTCATGTAATAGGATAAGTGAAATTTATTACAGGTGGATTAACTCTATTTAGAACATTTCCATAAGGATTTAGTACATTTCCTATGTTCTCTTCCATTTATTCCTAATCAATATTATAGAGGGTGTTCCTAAGAAGTGATGAGTTATGAAAATTGGTTGGGAGGATACTTGATTGGAACTAATTTATTTAGTTTAAAATGTTATTTAGCCTCAATCCTCTTTGGAATGATACATATACTTTTGGAGAATGATCCCAAGGTTGAGGTGGGGCTAAGTATGTTTCTTATTCAAAAGTGCCAAAAGACCTTTTGATTCATTCTTGTAATTTTTTCACTTCTTGTAAGTCTGATTTTATTAGATAAACTATGGTATCATATTGAGGGTTATTTAGAATGCATCTTCCTTGTGAGTATCTAGGTTAACTCATATATCTCTATTAAATTTAGGGAAGTTGTTTTTCTATTAAATTTTGATCTACACCTTACTAACACCTAAATTATCCTCGTTGTTGCTACCAAAAATGACTAGTGTAATTAACCCATTCATTTAATCAACTTCTTGACTTGATGACATTACAAATATGGCCATTGTCTAATGGATCTATGTAATAAGGTGTGAAATCTATTGCTAATAGTTGTGATTTGGGTGGTATTTTATGGATCAATTAACACTAAAGTCTTTAATCTAACCAATATTTAATTGAAACCTATCTAATTTCTCTGAAATTATCACATTTTGCATAACTAAAATGTTGAAAATTAAACACTATTACTTGTAAATAAACACTCTTTATTGTTAAAGAAATTATTGTTAAACAAACACCCTATGATTATCAAAGAAAACACTCTTTAATCTATGTGTTTAATTAAACTTGATTTACGTGGAATGATTTTTGAAAAGGAAATTCTATAAAATTAACATGAAATAAAAATTTACAAAGAAATACTTATAGGTTAAACAATCCATAATTTCAATATAAATAATTTAAAATAATTAAATAGACGTTAATATAAACATAAAGAACATACCACACAAAAATCATACCTCCTTGGGTGAGTGAGACCTTGATCTCCCTTGGCACATGATTTAAATCACTCTTATCCTCTTAAGAACATTTAAATCTTCATTAATTATGGAATAAATATTACAATATGGAAAACACTATCTCTTACTGATTTCTCTTGTATACTACTAACATCATTTCCTCTCGAAACCCTCCCTAAAAATAGAAAGAAGACATTATTCTAATAAAACATTATTAAAATTGTTGTCCAAAACAAAACTAACAAACTAACTACTACAATCTAACTTATTTATGGAATAGAAAAGTTGTTAGAACCATTTTCCATGTTTCAAGGTGAAACAGTGGAAAATCTAGTGTAATTTTTTTTGCTTGGATCCAATCAATTAGAATATTCCTATGGTTACAACATGTTTTCATCTAGTAAACCAAAAATACCATAATACCAATAGTGTTTTTCACAAGACATTACTATAAGTATCATGTCTAAAATACAATTTTATATACATTAAGTGTCTCAAAGATCTATGAATGTCTTTGAAAGCCCATGACCACTTTATTTATGAGGCATATAATATTATAAGATCAATAAAATGCCTTCCACAAGCTCTATGCATGACTAAAATGATACTAAAACTCACCTGTTGAACTCTAAAACTCATCTATTGAACTCTAAAACTTAGTAGTTGTACTTTGGAGTTTAGATGTTAGACTTCAAAGCTTCACTATTAGAATCCATAGCTTCATTATTAGATTATAGAGATTCACTATTAGATTGTGTAGTTTCATTATTCTATTTTGGAGCTTCATTGGATGGTTCCCACATGTGTTAAACTTGCCTTTAAGGGTCTGATTACTTGATACAAAACATATCCTTTGATTATGGTGCATTTATACAACTTATATATGGAAAAAATGATGACTAACCACGTAAATCATTAGAACATAGTGGTATAAAAAAGTAACATTAACTCACACATTCTAACTAAGATATAAGTACCCATTCTCTACTTTAGATAAGAAAATAATCATAAATGAATATCATATCCATTTCAAGAAGGGAGATTAGTAAGGGATAACATGGTTATTACTTGGATATAATGAGCTATATAATGGACCCATCAATGTATAATTCTTCCAATAAGGTTATAAATTATTTATTTGTACTATTTTATTATTTTGTTAGCTCTAATCCATCTCATGCAATAGTCAATGGTGGCGATAATGAGCTTGTGACCAACTGATGAATTAGGATTTATGACTCTAATAAAGTTTAAACCCCACTAAGGAAATTAGAGTTTTAATATAAATGGTTTCAATAACACGAGATCATGAATTTCCATCTTAGAAAAGATCTAACATGAATGACAAGTCCTCACATGTACATAAACATCCTTGAATAATTTTGGCCAATAATAATCATCTCTAAGAATTGTGTGGACAGTGACATTACTAAAAATATGACCACTTCCTAAATTATCATGAAATGAAATCATAAATTCTTATGCTTATTTCTTAGACAAACATCTCAAGTAAATTCCTTAATTATTCCTATAGTACAATACTCCTATTTAAAACATATGATTAGCATCTTTTAGTCTCAATGTTCTTCTTTGCATTCTATCAAAATTGGCTAGTGGTTTACCATAGAGAAGTTAATGGACAATTGAATTAGACCATGGAATGAATTGAACATAAAATTCATTAATTTACACAATGTAAATGTTGGGATCCACCTCTAAAATTAACCTGGATAAACCCTGACCACATACTGATTTTTCCAATTTTACTTTAATGTTAGTTTCTTAAAGCTTAGTAATCCATTATCCCCTTCTCTCACGTAGCTCATTTTGTCCTATCATTTTCTTGACTATAGGGTCTAGAACTATGGTTTGTACTTTGTTCCTCAATATGTAATGGAAAAAATTTATGTCTACTTTCACCAATGCACATGCTTGTTTATCTAGTATAGGGTACTTTAGTTTAGCTTCTTTCAAATATTTACTCATAAAGTCTATGGGCCGTTCTCGATATTTAAATTATTGTGTCAAAACATATATAATTATGTGATTATAAGTAAAATAATAAAGATAAAAATCCCTAGTATAATCTGTGTTTACCAACACATGAGCTTGCATAATTTCATTCTTAATTTATTGAAATGCCTTGTTATAAAAAGAATTGAAATCTACCTTAGCTCCTTATTTTAACATGGAATTCAAAGGTTTAGTTATTTTGGCAAAGAAAAAAATACATTTTTTTTATAAAATTTATTTTTACAAAAATTGATTTCATCTCTTTCCTATTGTTTGGTAGATGTATTTTAGAAATAACACTAGCTCATTTGGGATCGATTAACATACCTTATTTGGTGATAATGTGACCTAGAAGCTTACCTTGTGTTTCATAGAAGACATATTTTTTTAGGGATGAGAGATATGCCAAACCTTCTATAATATTTAAATATCTTCTCTAGATGAATTAAATTATTTAATCTATGTCTATAAATTAAATTCCGGTAATTCATTTATATTGTTATGCACTTACCAATTAGGCCTCTAAAAGTAGTGCCTATAGCTCATTGAAATATGGCACCAACATTAAGTAAACAAAATGACATTTTATTATAGGTGTATGTTCCCCACTTGGTGGTGATTATTTTTTTGTATCTATTTGCTTTGTCCACTAAGATCTAGTTGTAACATGAGAATCCATACATAAATGACATCATCTTAGAACCATTAACTTTTAAAATGACCTCATCAAGTGAATGAAAGGGATAGTTGTATTTATTTGATGCACAATTGAGATTTTTGAAATATATACAAAGACATATTTATCCTTTTATCTTCCTCATAGGTACTAGGTTTTCCACCCAATTTTAATGGCACACTAGGAAGATAATTTTAGTTGATAGCATCTTCTATAGTTCTTTTATGATGAGTGGTTCTATGACTATACTGACTCGACTTTGACTCAGCCTAAAGGGTCTCTGATCAAGCTTCAATAGAATCTTATGTGTCATAATATGAGGGTTGAAAACCTTCAATTCATTACATTTATATGCTATGATATCCTGATAATGTAGTAGCATCTTATTTAAATATTTCATCTCTTCATCGATGTATTCTAGTCCATCCCCCATGTTTCCAATCTTGTATGTAATTCTCATGTTGATAATACTTGACTGTTGACTTAGCCTGTGCTTATTTTATGATTTAGATGTTATGGTATCCATGTTAAACAATATATCAAGTGATAACATCCATTTTAGAATATGATTATCTTTTAGCTAAAGAACACCATCATAATTATATTATTTTTCCTCAAAATCAAGTCTATCTTCTTTGTCAAAGACCTGTGCCTGAAACACATTCAAGTTAGATAATAAATCTATAATTTTATTATCATCATCAAAAAATTATAAAATTTTAAGGTTACTAGGCATAGATGGACAAGGAACTATTTATAATAGAATTTTTTACAAGGCATGACTTTAGTAGCTTAGATGGATAATGAATTAGCAATTGCATTGTCAGCTCTAGGAATAACATTAGCTAATGCATCAAAATTTACAAGACAATTGTGAAGGTTCTTACCAAAAATTTTGATTTTAAGAAAGAAAGGAGGAACTTCAGATATATTATTATCTATTATCACATTGATATTAGTAGAGTTCTTGTCTTTGGGCTACTACACTTGTCTATAAGAGACTTAATAATAAAATCCCTTTATTTAATGATCTATGTTAATTCATGGAGAGTTATGTTTGATTTAATATTTTTCATGGTTTCCATAATGCTATAACCTATTTTTATATGGCATTTCTAGCTTTAGGATCAGTTGGTGTAGAAACATTATCTAGTGGTGTTGAGTTACATAAAGGCTTATGTGCCTTACTCCTAAGAGTGTAATTTCCTCTTTGATATTGTTTAAAATCTTGGATATCATTGGTATTTTCTTTAGGATCATTGTCTTATATGTTAGGTAAATCTAGAGTTTCTAATACCATGGTTGTATTTAGAGACTTTGATGAACTAGAAGCATCAAACTAATTGAAGTATTTTGATCATTTGGAATGACTTTGTATTCATAAATTTCTTTTTTAAGAAATTTAAATACTAGACAAAACTCAAAACATTCAAGTTCCCCATGTTGGGTTATGTTATGGACATGATACCTATTGGGAAATGCAATATCCATGATGTTAATCTCAAAAAATTTGTTGGATGAAGACTCAAGTTATTTATGATCTCTATTTAAGGGCCTGTAATTACATTGATATGTGAAATTTGGGGTAGAGTTTCCACTACTTGAGATACCTACTTATTTTTTCAAGTTTATAAAATCATTGATCAATATTTGTACCATTTTTTTGATTACATATAATTCAGATTTAGATGAATATTGAGGGGAATTATACATATTACTATTCACAATCAGAACTAAGGATTGATTGGAATAATAAGGAATTACTTCACTACCATCTAAATTGATAAATCCTAAGTGTTTATTAGGGGTAGCATGAGCTAATGGAAATTTATTCATGATTGGGAGAGCCTATGATAATGGTACATTATATTTTTCAAGTGGGATTAAGTTCAGTGCAAGTATGATTGGTATACCATTGGGAATGGGGGACAACATGTGTCCTTGTGTATTGAATTTCCTATCTATTTTTATTGCTTCAAAATATGCAACAAGTAAGTCAATAATACCTAGATATATACTTAATAAAGTTGTAGTCCATGGACCTAAAACATTTTTGAACATTTCTAAGGCTAATTGAGCATTTGGCCTATACAAGTATGTTACCCTACTATACATTTTTAATAAAATGTGCATTGAAATTATGTAGAATCTCATTTGATTACCTTTGCATACAAACAAATTACTAGTATAGTATGTTTGGATCAACTAATTCACCAAACTAGGCTAAAAATATGGTATTCAATTTATTCCATCTTATGATTGAATTTTTAGGAAGGTTAAGGTGCCAGTCATAATATTGATCAAGCAAAGTAAAGGGAAATAACCTATAAACTACATATTCATGTTCAAAATTGAGTAATTTGAAGGATGTTTTTATAGGATGTAATGTGGTTTTTTTTAGTCCTTACATTGTTTAGATTAAAATTTGAAAGATAATGCTTGGGGTTTTTGGGTAAAACATGGACATCACCTGAAACATGTATATCTGATCTAACTAGCCAAAATACAACCATTTGGATTGGACTATTGGTGATATATTATGGGGATGATGTATTCAAGTAAACTCATCTTTTATTTTTTCCTTGATCATATTTAAGACATCTATGAACTTGGACAGGGAAAATAATGAATTTTATATCCCAACTTGACACTAGATCATGTGATCTTTGAATAAGACTCTAGAGTGATAAAATACTAATCTATGTTAACGTGTATTTGAGAAAAAAATAGATAGGAAGCATAAAGATGATGTACTAGTGTATAAATAATAATAATTTTATAGTATGCAAAGGTTAAAGATCAAAAATATTTCCTTCCTAATGCCAATTTAAATTATTGGTATTTAAGCAGATAATAGGAATTGGGAGAAGTAGATGGAAAACAAGAAATTCAAAGGTTTGGTCCACATGAATGAATAAATTCCAAATTATAACATCATTATAATAATTTATTCTTACCTAATAATTTTTTAAAGATCCCAATATTCATATGTATATGCCCTTCTTCTAACACCATTTTTTATTGTTCACACTTTAGTAGACAATAGAGGGAAAACATAAAAGAGGGAAAGTAAGATGTAGTAAATAAGACATTCACTTAAGGACCAAAGGTTCACACTAGTAACTAATCATAAATAGAGGTATCCATTATTATGTCACCAATCTATATTAGGCTAAAATTGTGACCCATTCAAAGACAATTACTAAATTAACTATTATGAGTGGACAAGAGTATATTATAGCACATGGGATAAATAGTACCATTGTTTTTAGGACTTGATGGTGATACAAGTGATAATAAAATTTTAATTATATATCATGGGTAGGATATTATTTTTTCCAATAAAATTTCAATTTATTTCCTTATCATATTTAGGATCTCATGGTCGGTTCATCTACAAATGGGTCATTTACAACGTATGGGTAGATCGTTTCTCATAAAAAAATGTAAAAGAGAGGGAGGAAGTAAGAAAAAAAAGAGGTTAATATATTTTTAAACATGTTTGAAAATAATTAAAAATTAAATTAGTTTTAAATATAATAAATTCATGAGAATCTAACTAACTATTGCACAAATTGAATACCACAATGAGAAAGACTCAAAGGAAAATTACGTGAAAATGAAATGTAGAACTCTAATCAAAAGAAATATAATACATATGCCTAAAACTATTTACACACTATGATTAATGTATGCTTCAAAATAATCATAATGATATCTCAAATCCAATTAAACTAGTTGGTACACAATAAATTGTACATCCACTTGCATACCAAAAATATCAATTTTTTTTGCATAGATTATTTCTGAAATCAAAATCTTTGGTAAAAAAATAAAAAACTGGTAGGAAGGGTAGGTGAAATCTTGGTTCAATATCTATATATTTTTGGTACTTAAATGTGTTGATCTTGGTGGATAATTAAGGTTCAAAAATCATGAGGGAATAATAGGTCTAATCCTATGTGATTCTCATAGCCAAATTTTCCAACCCTTTATAATAAAAAGCAATGATGCTTATGTTAAAAATACTTGTCCATAATGGCTATGTTACACAACCATAATTTAAATTATTTTTTTATAAAAATTAAATGAGATGATTTATTAGGACTCAATGTTTTGTGATAACACATCAAGAATGAATAAGATATGACCAATCTAGTCATGGCATAATTTTAGATAAATTTTTTGGGATGCAAGTGGATTCAATCCCTAATGCCTTCTAAGCTCTAGTGATTAATGACTCTTTAATATTCAATTTATTGCATTAATTAATTTGCATCTAAATGATAATCATCCACCTCATTCTAGATTAATCCCAATGATCGGGCTATTGGTCCCTACATTAGCTTTATCCAATCCCAATTTTTTAGAATTATCTCAAAGTAATATAATTACTTCTAAATACATGTTTTATTTATTAAATGATTTATAACTAACTAGTATTAGAATAAAAAAATAAGTCCAACCTATTTATAGGTGTATATTTTTTTCTTAAATAACTTATTTGGTTCCTTTGACTAGTGAGGAAAACTCATGCTACATATTTTTCTTTGATCTCATTTTCTCCTAAATCCAAGTCAAATTTCCATTTATTCTACATTTTTATTTCTTTATAGATGTTGTTATGACTGCTTCTCCATTTTCCCTTTGATATTAACTCAATAGATATTCATATTTGAGCTCTCACATCTCTTTACAAGTTCCATATTTTGACTGATTTAGGAAGTTGTCTAAGATCACGTCTTCTACTTAGTATTGGTTAATTTCAAGTTATGTAATTGGGAAAATTACTCCCTTAAATAAAATGTTCTTGATCTTTAATTTGAGATTTTGATAGGCAGTCAAGTTTAGGATTAATTAATTTTGAGTGTATTGATTACATGTTTTACTCACTATCACTTGTCATTTTTTCATCCCTTTACATCTTCTCCTTATGTAGGATACATGGATTCGCCCATTGGATCCCACTTTACAACTTGGAAATCTATCGACATTCATGGGATTTTATATATTTTTTTCTTTATTCATCACCATGTGTATTATTCTTAAGTTCTTAGGATCTTTATGCATTGATGATTTAATACTGATATTGCTCTAAGATTTTGAGTTAATGTTGTCAATCCTTTGGGATTCTAAGCATACGAGATGACATTGAGTGTTAAAATAGTAGGACCTAGGAGGCATATATCTTTATATTATTGATTTACTTCCAGGTTTCTAAGATAATACCTTAATGGTTTTGAGGCTCTAAGATTCCATGTTTCTAAGCTTCCTTTAGGCTAGGTCACCAATGGCCACATGGTACAATCTTAGGACTTGAGGGCTTTAAAAGGACTTAGTCACTTTTTGAAAATATCTGACTATGGAACTCTTTGATTTGATAGGATTTCAATAGATAGGAAAAGATAGATGAATTTGGGAGATATCTAAAAACAAAACAATGTAAATATGACTTTAGGAAACACTTAATAGGTTAGCTAATGAAATCCATCTAAGCATGAATAAAGAAACACAAATAAGTCATGTAATGACTTGGTCCAAACTCTGTGAATTGTAAAACCAATTTTGACTCAAAATGAAATATACTATAAGTAAATCTCACAAAGGAAAATAGAGTTATATTTCAATGTAAACTTGACCAAACAAGCACCAGTTTGGGTGAAATAAATTGCTTTAACAACTAAATGAACATTTAAAACTATGAAGCATAAGATAATTACAAGAATAATATATATTGATGATGTAAAAATAAACCATAATGTGACAAACAAGTTGGGATCATGAGTTGGATACTATAAATAGAAATAAATATTTACAATTTGAGTGGCATCAATAAATTAATTATTACCAATATATAAGAATATGAAAATAAAATAGTTGTGCCAAATTAATAATGTCCCCATGTGAGAAATCTAAGTATGGGATGTGTTAGACCTAAAAAACCTGAATACATAACCATTAGTAGACCTATAAAAATAAATATATCTAGCCCAATAAGAATCCAAACCACCCATATACACTTAAATTATAGCTTCCTTCTGATGTCCACTTACATAATATTTAATGATCAAAATTTCCTCATGTATACACTTAATAGTTTCAATTTATCACTTTACTAATAATTTCTCTTGCAGGAGGTTGTCAATGCATTAATATCCTTCAGTGCATACCTTAAAGGTTGCACTAGGAATAGGGTGGGATCAACTTATGGTAATTTATAAGAGATGTGTTCCTTAATATAATATTCATACCTGATATTATGTCTCCATAAATTCATAAAACCCTAAAATATGGAATGTATGATATCTTGAAACCCTAAAATCAAATAAAGTCTAAAATCTAGTAAGACCCTTCAAAACCTAGAATTTGTATTATAACTCCTAGAGGTGTGAAACCACTCTCAAACATGAAGAACATATATACATATAAAATATGAATTTTAGTATAATAAATAGATGTATTACATAAAATCCTACTCATAATAAAGCAAATTATTATTTAGATAGAGAACTAAACTATTAACATGTTTCTATCTAATTTACGCTAGTATATTAAGATTTATGTTTCCTAGAGAGGATAATTATTGTGTTATTTCACTATTTATTACACACACACACACACACACACACACACACATTTTTAATCCATGTAGAGTTGATTTCATTTATATTTTGATTATATGTAGTAGTTTACTTGATATTATACATTTTAAGTATTTATCACACTTGATTTTTAAGCCTAGACTAACTACCTCTTTGACTAAGGTCGATGTCAGTAAATATATACTCTTTATTATAATATGTATGGATATTATCATCAGATAGGAGGTAGAAAATGTTTTTAATTAAGGATAGGTAGAACTACTAGGAATATAAAACACACACACACATGGTTTTCTTTATCAGAGTTAGTTGGTAACATATCATGTTGTTTTTTGGTTGTGTGTGATTCTTATTTTAAATTATTGACTATTTTACCATGTGTTTGTTTTATTTATCAAATTTAATCAATTATTTATAATTTTAAATAAATGAATTTTAACATTGTTGACTTTTTTAATAATGGTATATATAATTATTTATTGTACTAGTGGCTTTTGTGTTGTATTGTATACAAATTTTCATTTATAATTAAAAAGGAAACATGAGTAAGTTTCAATTTATTATTTGGTTGTTTTAATTGTTTGAATCACACTAATTTAGGCTTAGCCCCTCATACTAAGTTATAGAATCCACTTTTAGTGGCAATTTAAAAAGGGCTCTTTTTTGGTGGTATTGGTCATTAATTATGATTTTTGAAAAAATATGGCATGTAATGTAGAGTTTTTGGAAAATATATCAATTTTAAGTATGTGGGAGTTTTTAAAAAAAAAAAACCCGTTTTGGGTTTTATTTTGGCACATTTCTCTTGGAGGAGGTCGAAGTGGTAGTTTTGGTTGAGTTTTTGAACCCTAGGGAACCTCCATGCCTAAAATTTTCAAAGAAATTTGGGTTGAATGGATAGTTATAATAAGAGGAAAAATGAGAGAAAAAATAATAATAATAAATTATTAAAATTTATAATAAATAAATGGAAAATTAATATAATATATGAATAAAATAGGGGAAAGAGTGGAGGTTGCATCTCAGGTAGACTTGTGGGTTTTGCATAGATCCAAGCAAGTTTTCTATTTTGCATTATTTATTTTTTAAGTCAAAATCAATAATGATTTATTATAAGTTAGGAAGTGAAATATTGAGGCTCTCATTATAATCTTCTTTTTGTTGAAAATTTTCTTGTTGTAATGATGGGATATTTGTTTTGCATTGTAAACTACATGTAGTTTTATTTTTGGGTGAAATCATACTTTACCCTAGTGCCACTTTTGGGGAAATTACAAGATTTATCCATGGATAAGTTTTAAATGTTGTATTAGGATAATAATAAGCATAAATTCATTTAGGGAAATCCAATCCATGGCTATTCACCTTTGGGAAATTTTATAAATCATAAATAAATTATGTGCTCCTTTTAGTGTGTTAGCTGATGAAAATAAAATTGTTTGAATGCATCTTAAAGTTGTTTCTATGATTATATACCTATAGGTGGATAAATTTCACCACCCATGATTATATAAGGATAGTGGGATGATTTTTTCTCTTCCTTGTTTGCATTCTTGAGAACAATAAGTTTTCATTATGGAATAAAATTGATCTAAACACATAGTTTGTTGTAACATTCCTTTTGTATGACATGAGATTTTATTATTTGGATATAGTTTTAATGAAGAATTTTATATGGTTATATCAAAAAAATTTAATAGTTTTGAAATTATCTTAACAATAATATATGGTTGTATCTTATCATTCAAATGAGTCTTAAAAAATCATTGTTAGCTAATTTATTTTTTCCATGGCTTAAACATTATTATAGATACATAGTTGGTTGTAAATTTACATATTCATGACTTAAGGAAGATATATGTTTATGTATAAGTTATAAATTAACATTAAAATGGTTTTATCTTAGTATTATATGGATAGAAATCACTGAATAAAAACATATCAAGTTGTAGTAACCTCTTACATGGATTTTTGAGTTTAATATTGGCTAAAAATTGACTCATACATTTTTTTTGATTGAAAAGCATATCTATATTAATATAAATAAGTAAATTTATAATGTTAGTCTTACAAAAAATTATGTATAAAAAGTCACACCCCACAAACATAGTTAAACTGAGCTATAACATCTCATTTTATCTCTTGAAAATGATCATTTGAAAATGTAGAGGACTATAGAATATTTTTAGAATAAGTCTTAGAAGAATATTTTGTTGTAGTGTGTAATTAATATTATTTGAGGAATGGTTATTTGGAACCATTAATCATATAAATATATTTTTTAAATGTTTGAGTAACAATGAGTCCTTGACATACAAGGGCATAGTATAAAGAATATAACTATTATTTTATAATAGTAGTAGTGCAGAAACTTCCTTTTCATAGATATTTATACAATTGAAAACATGTTCCTCATTGGCATGACTTAGGAAATTTTGGTGAAATTGTGAGACATTAGAGTACAAGAGTTTCTAAGTTTTGTTTTTATTATGAAAGAAGGTTCAAATTATATTGCATTTGAATTCTTACTCATAAGACTTTATAGTTAGGTAATTGCAAACCTAGGTGGGCATTCTGGTCCCTACAATATTGTAATTACAAATATAGGAGAAAAATATGGATCCAAGATGGATTTAAACATATAAATGGGTTAATATGATATGTTGTCTTGCTTTATGTTCAATATTTACTTAGTAATTAATCGTTAGATTCAAATTATTTGTAGATGTATGGGTTATTACCCTAATATGAAGACAATGTATAATTTAGTCTTAGAAACACATTTTAAAAGGATGAAGGTAGAATGTATACCAATTGGAAAGAGATCATAATAGTTATGTATAATGGAATTATACTATTAAATAGATGCAAGATGGTCATTGGTAAAGTGACATAAATAATGAACTTAAGGAATGATATTTATTTATAAAATACCATTGTTGTAATTGATGAATTTCCTTAATTATAAAGGTTGATGCATAATTGGTTAAAGACTTATGATGGATTATCTAGATTTCCTATATAAAGGTTTATTATTTGATCTAGCCTACCTAAATGATATTATATTATGTTGATTAAGGTTTTTTTAATGATATTTATTTTAATGGATTGTTCTATTCATTTGAGTATGTTTATATTATTTTATGTGATTTATCATAAGATCTATGTAAAGGTTTTAAACATTACATTATGATCTTCCTTCCATTTAATGGATGATGATTAAAAAGTAGGAAACTTTCTCTGGGGTGTTCACAATTGATTGAATTGATGATTTATTTAGTTTATATGATTTATTAGAGAGTTCTACTTATGTGTACTTGACCGAAATTATCATAATCTAATTTTATTATAAATTTATTTCTACATAGTAATGATATAGTTATATTCATTATTTATCAATTATAAATTCTAGTTTATATGTTTACGTGGAGCTTACATGAAATAATAATTGTACACATTTATTATTTTACCAAATTGGTTATAAACATTCAATCTACATTCATATACTCTCATGTGAAGGGAAGCACCACTCGTAGTGGGGAGGTGTGAAGGGGATTGTCGATCCATGATTGGATGAAAATAAATTCAATGATGTTCTCCCTCTCTATATCTAGAAACCAATACTGAAGAAACTAATGTCCACCATACTATTATTTTATATATACCTTACTTTTATACTGATGTATTCAATTATATCTATTGATAAACAACACAAAAGTGGTTGTTGTATTTATATCAACCTCATTATATATTATTGTCTTATCATAGTTGTGGATACATACCTTGTTAAAAAAGATAAAATATAGTCCTATAGGCAATACTCTAAGTTATATTATATTATATATGGATATAACAATAGGTTGTAGTATTTTATTCATTATATAATCTGTTATATAGATGGAAAAATGTTTAAGTTAAGGGTTTCAATTGTTTAATGTTGTATTTAAATGAACACATCAAGATTAAGTGAAACCCAACCTGATGTATTCTAAATACTCTTATCAAGAAAACCTGCATTATGTATAATAAGATCTAATAAATAAAGCAAATGAAAAAAAATTAAATGGTTTGTCTATGAGTAGTTAGGTTATCACAAGATTTCCATATCTAAATGTTAACTTATACTTCCTACTTTATCACCTATAAGTCTCTTTCATTTCTCTTTTGATTTATATTTTCAACTACCTTATATTTATATTATATCTGACAACATGATATTGCTACCTTATGTTTCCTATTTTATTAGTCAGTTAAATGTAGTCTGTTTCCCACCTATATTTCCCTATAATATATCACCCTAGATAATAAATTTATAACTTTGGCCCTATCATCACAATTATATCATCTACGCCAATAAATTTTCAAGTTAGCTAACATCTCACTAAATTATATTGACTTGGCTAATACCATTGAATTACAGTTAAACATTAGTTTTGGGTATTTCACACACACACACACACACACACACACACACACACACACACACACACACACACACACACACACACACACACACACACACACACACACACACACACACACACACACACACACACACACACACACACGTGTGTGTGTGTGTGTGTGTGTGTCTATATATATATATATATATATATATATATATATGTATATGTATATATATATGTATGTATGTGTGTGTGTGTGTGTGTGTGTGTGTGTGTGTGTGTGTGTGTGTAGGTAAAATATTTAATTCATAAAATATATATCACATTCATATACTTTTCTTATGCTCACATTTCTTCCCTAAAGAGGTATTTGGGAGAATTATGGGTTTATAGCCTTATCATGTGGGTCTTGTCTTGTGGTCTCTATAAATATCCATAAGAGAGGTCATTGTGAGTTATTAACTATGAATATATATGTATTCATCCAACCATTTCATTCTTCAACCTAAAAAATCTATTGAAAATATCTACTTGAACCAAAGAGGGAGATTAAAACATCAACATGTCGAACCCAAGGTAATTATTCAATCTCTACACTCTTTCCTTTACTTAGTAGATTAGATGTTGTTTATTGATTTTTAGATGTATGTATGTATCCTTTCTTGGGATGTTATTTATATCCAATAAGATGGTATATATATAGGGTTGCTTAGGCTTGTCATTTATCAACTTAAATTGCATACACCCCTATTTCATTAACCATTTCACATTACCTTATTTAAAATCACTTAACTATCATTTAATCATACCCCTTTATAATAATTTACTTTACTTTCATCTTTACAATAATAGGTATAATAATTTATCTTACTTGAGGCGTAGTAGAGATTTATATCCATATATCATAGGCTTAGACTTAAAAACCTTTTCCTCTAGGCATTTAAATTGTATGCTATCCTTTTCTATATCTATAGATATAATTAATCCTTACCCACTCATCCAAGTATATAAAATATCTATTTCATTGACATTATTCGATTCATAGTCGAATGAGAAAAAGAGGATAGCTTTAGGCCATCTTAGCCTATGCATATATTTTGGTGAACTTGACCCGAATCATATCATACCTTTGTTTGGATTAGTTTTATGTTTAACCTTTTACTTTATTAGTGTCATTTTCAAAACCATCATATATATCTCATTTTAACTATATTAGTCAGCCTCATACCATTCATTAGTCTTAACATCTTCATTAACCAACTCAATACAACTTCTCATTTTATTTTAGCTATATTGGTCAACCGAATATCATTCTGTCTTTCCCAACTATTGGTCAACAAAATACAAGTTTTTTTCTTTTAATTGTTTCAGCCAACCCAATATAGTTATGTTTGTTTAGTTTTTGCTTTTGAATGTAATGACCAGCCTAATACCATTCTAAGAATTTTTACATTCCATTACATGTTGTAAATTTATCTTTCAATTTGAATCATTGTTATTTTATTTTTTAATTTTTATATTCTTAGAACTATATTTCAAAGTTTTAAGACTCATGGGATTTTTTCTTCTAGTCCAATCGACCATTAGTTTTCCCTGAGTCTGGTGTGAATGGTATTGTCCCAATACAAGCCATTATAAAACACTATATATATATATGTATGTATGTATGTATATATATATGTATGTATGTATTTATATATATATATATATATGTATGTATATATATATATGTATATATATATATATGTATATATATACATACATATATATACATATATACGTATATATACATATATACATACATACATATATATATGTATATACATATATACATACATACATACATACATACATATATATATATATATATATATATAATAGATGGAAGGTTTCATATAGGATTAAAAAAATCTCTAAGAATTTACAATATATTGTGATGTATGTGAAAACTATGATATATATATATATATATAATAGTTTTCACATACATCACAATATATTGTAAATTCTTAGAGATTTTTTTAATCGTATATGAAACCTTCCATCTATTATATTTTTTAGTGCACTAGTAAGTTACTCTCATGTCAATTCTATTTGGGCCTTGTTCATTATTTACTCCAAGGATCAATAAATTTGAGAGTATATAAATCAAATACACCTTTATTAGTAATACCTTCTTGATGTTTTGATTTTACTAGTAATTAATAAAATTATCATATTATTTTCTATATAGACATTATTAGCCAACCTAATATCATTATGTGTCATATCTGCATTGGCTAACTTGATATAATTTAGATTTACAAATTTCCTACAAAATATATTTTCCAACCCAATATAATTCCTTATTATGACTATATTGCATCATCTAGTTTGATATAGCTTGATATCTTTTGCTTCAATTCCTAATTATATCAACTAGCCTAATATAGTCTATTTATAGTATTACTATTTAATTAACTACATTGTCTAGCTTAGTACAATTGATCTTTTCTCTTCAAACATGGAACATATCTTGGACTAATACAAAGAGAAAACCCATGATTATTTTCAAGTATTTTGTATTAATCCTAATGCTATAAAACTAACCAATCTTGATAGATTTTACAAAAATACATACATTCCTTATAATTTTTTCATGACTCAAGACCAAATTGAAATCAATTTTAATATGAATTATAATTTGTATAGATGCTATGAGCCATATAATAATCATAAAAATACTAAATGAAGACACCTAATCCATGACTATGAGTTTGAAGAGGAATGTGATATAGAGTATATAGATGAAATTATAATCCATCTCCTAGAGAATTCTGATCATAAGGGTGAGGACCTTATGGTTATTTATAATCTTATAATGGAACCCCATGTGTAGTGCCCTCCTTCCCATACTCATAAAATTTTTATAGTAATTGGGATAGATCAATTTATGACCTCTTTATTTCCTTCTTCGTCCACAATGCCTAATATTTTTTTTAATAATGTTAAAGATGAATTTTTTGAAAGGGATTCTACCCTTGATTACAAAATCTACAGTCTAAGCTTCAAGAGCCAGAAAGAATGAGAAATTAATGTAAAATAATATGAAATAAAAACAAAGTTTGGTCACAACTAGCTCATTAAAACATCACAACAAGGATAATAAAGACCCACAACAAATAACAAGAAAATAAAACATAAATCGATGAATATTACCCTCTACGGGAAATATAACAATACCATGCCTAGTATTATTACTAACATGGTATATCTCTATTTTAATGGGCTTAATCAAATTTATCATGATATAAATAATGTTAATGACATATTTAGTGGATCCCAATAGTCCACTCAAGCATCTACTTATAAAAATAACATTCCCGATCCTAACTAAATTATCTTAAAATAAATGAGTCAAATGGATAATATTCAAGCCAATACTAATGCTCACATGTTGCAAAAACAAAACCAAAATATTAAAATTCAAAATTGACCTCAATAAATTTAGTGGGGAGGGACAAATAAGACTTCCTCAAATATACCTATAGATTCTCTTTATTTCTATCTAATGTTCATTTCTTGGATTAGACATGTATCTATTGACTAATCCCACTACATGTGAAATAATTGATATTATGTAGACCATTACATACATCATGATTCCCACTACACTTTTATATAGAACTTTTTACATTCATTTCACCTTTTATTGAGTCTCTAGACATGACACATTTGATAGCTTTTGACCAACTAGGAAAGAGATGCTCACTAAATTGCTATTTTGCATTCAAATTTCTAAAAATGTCTCAACATACTTCATTTATTTAGGCCATAGTTTCATGTTCATATGACTCATTTGATTTCTATGCCTAATATAAATCTCATATAAACTAAGATAATTCATTTTGAGTTATGAAGATAATTGAGACTTTACATGCTTGATCTTGACCATGTCATTTTTTATCATTAGCGTGACATCCACATAGATAACAATGATGACAAATTTATCACCCTATTCCTTATAGTAAATGTGAGGATCGTAATTCTTTAACACATGCCCATATTCACCCACATAACTCTTGAATTTATGATTCCAAAATATGGTGATTTCTTAAAGCCATATAAGGACTTAGTCTACAAACTAAGTCCTCTCTGCATTTCACCTTGAATTATTTAGGATATGAAATGTATATGTCTTCTTCAAGGTCCCCATGTAGGAAAGTTGTCAGCACATCCATGTGCTAAATTTATGTATCAAATGAAACAAAAAATATATAAAATGAATTGGATTGAAGTTAGTTTCACAATAGAAGAGAATGTCTCACCAAAGTTAATTCCCTCAATTTGAGATAATCCTTTTGCCACTAGGCACACCTTGTACTTATCCAATTAGACTTTTGTATTCTTATTTTCTAAAACCCAATTTAAATCTATAATTTTTCATTTGGGATGTCTATTTACCAAATCTTAAGGCTAATTCTTATCCAAAGTCTATATTTACTCCTTCATAACTTTCTTACAAAACTTTCTCTTTGCACAACCCATAAAACTTCCTTTACTATCTTTGGTTTAACAATATTAGTAATTAATAATAACCATGTAAAACAAAAAATTTTACCTTTCAAACATTTTTTCATCTTTTTTGATTTATTATAGGTATGAGGAACTATATCCTCCTCTTATTATGACCAATTTGACATGTCATTCATTGTACCTTCATTATCTCCATCAACTTGCACCTTTTAGGTTTCCTCCTTTGGCTACTTATTTGATTATTCATACATAAGAACATTTAACACCTCCATAAATACTATGTTACAACTATAGATGGCCCTCTTTGTCTCAGTTTTGCATCTTCTACCATTTTATGCCATCCTCATACCCAATAAAGATACACTTTATAGACCTAATTTCAATCTTTCATCTCTTTTTTGGGGGATATAAGAGTATTCATTAAAAATAAAAAGGTGTAGATGTTTCAAATATGGATTATTACCATTCCACACTTCTTGAAAATTCTTGTTAACAAATATTTATGTTGGGGATCAATTGACTAAGTAACAAGAAGTTTCCACTACTTAAACCCAAAAAATCTAGTCCAAATGTGTACCACTATTCATGTTTTATAATTGGTCCATCAAGATTATATTAATTCATTCTGACTTAATTATACTACAAAATAAATAGATTTATCTTCTATATTTGAATATCACTCTGCATGTATAATTCATCAAACATTTTAGAGTAGTATTCACCACTATTACTTATGCAACACCTTCATCCTTTTCTCTATCAAGTTCTCTATAATTAATTTAAACTCCTTGAATATTTTGTTATCTTCATATTTATTCACAATTTATTACACAAAGATATTATGAGTGTATTAATCTATGAAGGTCACATAGTATATAGAATTGATCAATGATGGAAACTCAACTAGTCTGAACACATCATTAATGATCATTTTTAAGATTTAAATTACTCATGTAACACCTTAAGATAAATTTACATGAATTTTATTTCCATAGACACAATGTTTTCATAAGTCAAAATCCAAGGTAAAATTATCCATCCTTTTTTCCACATATTTTGGCAATATCATGCACAAACCCTTCTCTTTGATATGACTTTGTCTCTAATGATAGAGAATTGTATCCTTTACTAGAGTTAATTTTATGTTACTACATCAACTTTGGTTTTAATAAGAAGATAAATATTACATCTGATTTTTATTGCAATCATATCAAGACAAAATAAATTACTAGTGCCACACCCATTTATAAAATTGTGGCTCCATGCACCATATTGTACCCAAATCTATTGAATAACACTTAGACATTAACATAATTCATTTTTATTATAAATATATAATTCCTAAAAATCCCAAAAAGATGAAATAAACTTGGGAGAGTCTTTATCCTCCCAAATCTAAATATTAAATTCACTTTATGTCTTCCCGCAACTTGATAAGCTAAATTGTCTCTTAGAAAGACATCACCACCACCATAATCTTCATATTTATAGACTAACTCCTTCACAAAAATAATGTGATAGGAGGGTATAGATTAAATCAACCATGAATTTATATATGTGTTTCATTTTGAGGATACTATATACACATCACCATATTCATAATTGGATCTCTTTAAATATTACACAAAATCTGGTAGTTCTACCTTATCCAATATATTTGCTTTACAATATTATTTAAGTACTCTACCTTTCCATAGATTTAACATTTATTTTTTGACTTATCTAAATTCTTAGATTTTATCCTTCAACTTTGAGAATTTTTCTTCATTTTATACTTTCCTCACTCCTACAAGTGACCTCACACCATTAATGTGTCCTTGGTCTAATAAATATCCATAATATTTTTCCACATCTCTTCTAATAATAGAGTTGAACTTGAATAATCCAAATTGATCCCTCACATATTAATGGTGATATCCATCACCAAATTTTCCCACAAGTTGGGTAGAGAGTAAAACCTACTTTCTTAATCCATCTTTATGTCAATAGATGCCAACTAGATAAACACAGTGTTAAATGTTCTCAAGGGATCTAAATTTGAGTAACCCTCATTCATTCATACTGAATATATATTCTTTCACAATAAAATATTGTTCACCAATGACTTCACTTGATATGAATTCCCTAACTTTTCCCATAGAATATTTGTATTCTTTTCCTCCAATATATTTAGTATAAGTGAATTAGATATAAATAATCTAATATATATTTTCACTTTCCCATAAACCTTATCCCACTCTTCATGTTACATACTAGTGTGTAATGTCCCTAACATGGAAACCCATTGATTTCTATAAATCAAGAGATAATCCATCTTAATTTTCCATAGTTATTCTAACCATTTACATTATCAATTTATATCCTATTGACTCTCATCATCATTATCATAAAATATCTCCACCTAAATACCATTTCAATAAAAATGAATGTCAGGATATATTTCAAATTCTACAAAGCTTACAACCAAGATATAATACCAATTTTTGGAATCACTCATACAAAACATATAGTTGTAAGAGGGGTGAATTGAAAATTATGAATTTCAACACCTTGAAGATGAAATGAAAATCATACATATATTCTTAGAGATAGATTTCTCATGAGAAATCCCTTTTAGGTAATAAAACAAACACAAAAACCTACTTTCAATTCACACAAATTTAACCTTATTATAATGTAAATATGAGTTCTAATATTTTTCAACCTTCATATAGTTCCTTAATGTATTATATGCATGTATGTAATTTACTATTCATATTCAACATGTAACATCCTTTCTTACACATATATAGTGAAAATCAAGTTCAATCACTTACACTTGTAGACTTGATTATAAACCTGGTGTTTATAACCAACATTTTACTTCACTTATAATGCCTTACATGCTAGATAATCATATATAAAATGAAAACACCATTATAAAAATTCATTAACATATACTTATCCTTAATAGTTTCATGTCAGAGTCTCATCAATAAGTTAATAACACATTTTTAGTATGATAGTTTGAATTAGACAAGTGTAAGTTCACCTTCAAAAAACTATTTCACAACTCAACATGTTTAATATCTCCTCACATCACCTTAATATGTCTCTACATGATGAAAGACCACTCCACACACTAAAACCTTTCACTAGTATAAAATACAATATCCATGCACTACTACACAACCATACTAGTTGGAATGATTACCCTGTACAACACCCTAGACAAGCATAGCTTATGTAATACATATAGTTATGTAAGTTTGAAACATCCAAACAAAAACATAGTTATACTATTATTACATTGAAAGGAAAAATAAGAGTGAAAGAGGAAAATTTATAGTAAGAGAAGAAATAAAAGTAAAAAAAAAAAGAGAGAAAATAATAAGAGTTGGACTGGAAAAAATAGGATGAAATGCAAAAATAAAAAAGGAGAAGAAAATAAAATAAAATAATATGAAGAAAAGAAAAGTAAGGAAGAGGAGGTAAAGAAAAGGAAAGAAGAGGAGGAAAAGAAATAAAAATAAAAAAGAGGAAGAGCTAAGGTGATAAAAATAAGAAGAAATAAAGAAGCAAAAGGAAGAAGAGGAAAAATAATAAAATCTAAAAACCAGGAAGAAATAAGGAGGAAGGAAGAGCTAAAAAATAAATAATAAGAAAAATAAAATGTGTAGGAGTAACTCAAAAATAAGTTGGATGAGGCATAATGCTTTAATAAAATTTAGGAAACTAACAAAAAGGATGAGACTAAAGAATAAAAAAGGATCAAGTACTAACTAGGGTACTAAAAAAAGGGGAAATATGAGAGGGTAGAACTTTGGTAATACAAGTAGGATAAGATGAAACAATATTAAGACAATAGAAAAAAAAAATTGTAGAGATCATGGGGACTTACCTTTTTTCCTCAACAACATCATGGGTCACCATTAAGGAATAAAACTACTCAAGTATAGAGATGTATCCTAGTCTATTATAACCTACCTCATGGGGGCTTGTGGAAGTTGTTTAAAAAATATCACCCTGATGTATAAGGATAAATTCATATATTTATTTCATAAAATAGAAATAATATATTCGCTGATTAGGTGTGTCCAAATGGAAGAGGGAATAAAAGATAACTAAATTTAATTACTAATGCAAGTTCATGATACTATTTAGAAGGTAATACAAATAGAATAAATATTGTATGAGACTATAGAAAAATTAATTTAAAACTTTATTACTTTCAATAATTTAAATATTATATCATAAAATATGTCATTTCAACATGAGGCATTATTTGATAGCATTCCTATAAATAGATAATAAAAAAATATGGATGAGTGCAATAATTAATTAGGGGAACTATAAAAATAAACAAAAGATGAATTAACATTATTTTTATACTCCATTAGTTGGCTAATTATGATCCAAGCCAAGTAAAAAGATTTTGATTATCTAGAGAAGTAAATCACTAATTCTTTCTCTAAGTATTATGTGAGTATAAACCCCTCAAAAAATGAGCAAAATATATTACTAGACTTAAGAATTGATTATTAAATGAAAAAAATGAATAAGTGGATATCATAAATGAGATGGATGAATATGGCACCATAGTAAGCTAACAAATGGATGAGGTGGAGAACACAACAATAGAATAAGAGGCTTACTTGAAGACTTAATATGCTCAGCCAAATCTTTTGGATATTGTTTAAGATATGATGGAAAATTCCATAATTGAGCATAAAATTAAAATGGAAAAGTAATTTTTTATCAATTTTGGTGTCTTCTAAAATAAATTGGTTGATAAATATTTGTATATTTTTCCTGAAGAGTAACACTAATCACTTGTAATATTTTAAAGGAATGTAGCACAATCTTATAAAATCTAGATAACTAAGTCAAATGGGGGTATTAGGTTATCTCATGATAGTAATATAAGTTTATAGTTATTGATATTATTACACATATTTATAAATTCATAAAGGTATTTTTTAGTATAAGGTAGATGGATTTTTTTGGATTGATCTTTTAAAGGTTTTTTTAGAAATGTCTCAATCACAAGACAATGACATTATAAAATTTAGGTAAATGTTGGTAGGATTCTTCAGTAGCCTAATATGAGTATAAATATGAACTTAGAATTCATCATACATCCCTCAATAGTGTAAGGGTTGACATATTTAATTAATAAAGGATTTTACCTTTTTGTACTATGCAACATCTTTATATGGATTGTTTGAAGAGGATACATGTCCTAAAAACATGTCCATTGGTAAAAAATAGGCATCAATTTATATTACACCATTGTAATATGTAATAAAACCATGAATACAATAAAATAGTAGTATATTATGAGAACATATTGAATAATTAATATATTAATATGGGATAAGGAAGTATAAACAGATATTTTAATAGAGATAGTATAAGAATAGAGATAAAAATAATATTTAGAATTATAACTGAGTATTGAAATTTGATATATGAGTAAATAGATTCCTTATTAAATATATGTGTTGTGTGCTTGATTTATATATATATATATATATATATATATATATATATATATATATATATATATATATATATATATATATATATATATATATATATATCTGTGTGTGTGTGTGTGTGTGTGTGTGTGTGTGTGTGTGTGTGTGTGTGTGTGTGAATTTTAATATTTGAATGTAGTAAATAAGTAACACAACTAGTTTCCACAAATCACCCCTATGCAGTACCAACTCTAATTGAAGTTTAAAAAACCCATATAAATGTGTATCTAGTACTAGATTTTATGTGAAAATCCTATATTATTTTAATGTTAAAACATATGGTTTCATATCCCTCATCCATTAGGGTCTAATTTTACATTTAATATCTAATTTTAATATCTACATCTTATTTTGGTTACCTTATTTCTCAATCATTATTGTTAGACCTATAAAATCTCCTAAATGAAGTGATATATTAAGTGGTGATACTTTTGATTTGATTCACCATATTTTTTATATTTATGTTTATTTTTAATTAAAAAATATAAATAATTGTGAAATGTTTACCTATTCTAATGTTTTTAACATACAAATCCTACAAATGATTCAAATGTGACTAGTTATGTCAAGAATTAAAATTGTGACAATGATTATGAGGATAGTTTTTGTGATGATGAACATTATTTTAATTATTTTTTAACCTAATTTTAATATTATTAATGAAATTTAATTTGATATTTTTCTTGAATAAACTCCTAAAAACTTGATGCTATGATTTTTTTTGTTACTCATGAATAAAATAATAGAATTAGGGATAAGGACCTATACCTAAGATTGCTACTAATTTCCACTTGAATTTTTATATCCCAATTATTATAGGATATAATTATAATTTTTATGGTTAGTGTCATGCTCTTAGTGCTCCTACTTGTTATTCAATGCCTCCATCGAATACATTTGCTCCTCGGATTACTCCTACTATTGCTACACAACTTAATGCTACTTTTTTGCCTCCTACATATAATAAACTAGTTAAAATTGTTCCTAATTACTTATTTATTCATATCAATAAAAAAAATAAGGAATTCATTCCTAATAATGTTAACCATGCTTCAAATCATACACATATTAGTACATCCTGAGATGTATTGGTTCAATAACAACTTAAAGATATATGATTACAAATCCAAAAATTATCCAAAGGTTATAAAATTTATACAAATTTATCTCTCAATATATATTACACAACCCATTGTCTAATCATATCCTCACTCATCCTTTTCCTAATGGTTATCTTGTCACAAAAATCTATTGATATAATGGCAAGAATGATCTTTTACATCACATTTGTGCCTAATTTTATTCATGTTTAAGTCTTACTCATGATGGACTATTAATGAAAAATAATATTCATAACATTATCAATTAATATTCCTTAGATTGGTTCTATGTGTTACCTATAGGCTTTTTTCATTACTTTAATTATTTGGTAGACATATCATTAGCTCACTTTTTTATAAAATTTATAAAAATGTCATAAAATATAAAATTTCTCAACTCAAAGAAGGACTTTATGAGACTGTTAATAAGTATCTAATTTTATTCAATACCATGATTACAAAAATGTCTCACTAAATAAATAATAGTGAGCTAAAAAGTGTATATCTTCACCAATAGTTTACTTCAACCACTTAGAGAAAAAGTTATGTTGAACACTTACCAATGTTTCTATGATATTTGTCATATGGTTTTAAATTATGAGATTAAAATTTTAGATGCTAATATGGTAAATTATACATATACCTATTCTATAGATACTACCTTCAAATATGAGGGAGAATCAACATTTAATGCTACAACTAATGATGCTCCAATTTTTCAAGCTAGGAATGAGGCCAAAACTATAAACATAATTTCACAACCATTTGATAGTTTTTTCTTCCACCTTCTAGGAAAATTTTATAGTTTACAATATTACATGAATATAATCAACAATTTCTTAAATAATTAATATAATTCTATAATATCACCTTACCTCTTCCATATCAATTGGATACTTCTCGGCCTTTACCTAAAGGATAGAATGTCAATCAATATTTTGATTAGAATATAGCTTCCAAAAATTCAAAAAATTGATTCCATGAATTTAAAAATTAAAGGTTTTGAATTTATTTAGGGAATTATAATTATATTTTATTTAATCTAAATTTTAATCTATGTATCAACCAATTTATCCTAGAATCAATAGTTATTAAAATAGTTATGTTGTAAGAGGATTTTGAAAAAAACCTATACTAAATAACTTTAAATATAAAAAAAATATGATTGGTAGTATTAATTTTGTGTGTGTGTGTGTGTGTGTGTGTGTGTGTGTGTGTGTGTGTGTGTGTGTGTGTGTGTGTGTGTGTAGATAATAAAATAAAATTTAAAAAATGAAAAAAAACACATTATTCATTGGAACAGTGTTCCACATTTCCTTTTGGACCATTTTTTATTTACAAGTAAGACTAAAACAAGCCTTTTATAGATAACATGCAAGACAAGTTATGTCTAAATTAAGTATAAAGTAAAAAATAAATTAATTAAAAAATATTTAATATAAATATATACCTCTAAAAATATAATAAATAATAATTGATATTAGACTCAAGAAAACAAGGTTGACTTATTGACAAGACAATGTCAACATACAAGAAGCCTTGCTCAACAAGTAAGAAACTCATGCAATATAATAAATATAGGCACCCCATATTAGTATAAAATATAAATTCAATATATATTAAAAATTAATTTAATTTAATTAAAAATAAAAATTATACCCCACATATTAAGGATGAATGGATAGGTGTTTGAGCTTAGTTAAGTGCACATCCAATAAACTGCACTTTAATTGGCACTTCTAGCTATTTTAATGAAGTCACCAAAAAGTGTCCAAAATTTAAAAAAAAATAATATATGAAATAAATAAATTAAATAAACTTATTAAAATAATAAAACACCAAATAAATTAAATCTAACACTAATAATCAAGTTCTCATATTGGCATCATAATAAACATTCCCCCCTTTGATGTAAAAAGGAGAGATGCCAATCATCTCCTTGAGTCTTCCATGATTGTGAAATCCATTGGTGATAATATCATAAAATTTATACTAAATTATCTCATATTAAATTAAAAAATTATTATCATTGGCCAATCTCTGATAAAATGATGTTTGAGTTCATTATGCTTGGTTCTAACATGGAAAATTGGATTCTTAAACAATTGTATTACCCCATTATTATCACAAAAAATCTATGTTGGCTCAAGTTAAGAATTTTTAAAATAAAATAAGAGTATCATAAATAATAATCCATGTGTTAAATATTATGTAATTTCTATATATTTAGCTTTAGTAGAGGATAATGTAACTGTAGCTTGTTTCTTTGATGACGAAGAAACCAACCACTTCCCAATGTGAAGCAATAACCTGAAGTTGAATTCCTATCATAAAGAGATATTATAAATATTAATTTTTATATACAAATATAAATAATTAAACTAAAATTATAAAATTAATACCATGATTATAAGTATCTCTTGCATATATAAAAAAAAATTCACTTCTTATAAATGCTTGAGTGACGATTTGTCCATAAATTTAGAAACTAGTTAAACCCAATGATTGGTATAAGATATTGTCATACTAAGATACATAAAACCTCCCATAATTATTTTAAAAACATTTTTATCATCTCAAGGAATTAAATCCTTCCTCATTATATTTTCTCCACTTGCAATTGGAATGTTTGTAGGCTTTGAATCTTGAAGATTGTACTTCTTTAAGACGTCTTGGGCATACATGGCTTGACAAATGGATACTTAATATTTATTTTTATGGAATACAATTATGATAAATTAATTCATAATTCCAATATATTTCACCTCAAATTATTATTTTATATATTCCTTGAAGGTATTCAACATCTCCATAAAGTTAGCTGTAAATATCAAATCATCTACATAGAGACAAACATATAAAACATTATAAATCAATGCTTATATGAAAATATTTGGTTCATTTTATTTATTTATTTTTTTAATAATTTATACAATAACCAGATATAAAATATTTATTACAAATCTCTTGAATATTTCTTCAACCCATAAAAATCCTTTTTAAACTTATATACCCAAAATTATTTATCCTTTACCTTAAAACTTTGTGGTTGCCCCACATACACTTATTTTTCAATAAATCCATTTATAAATTTATTTTTGACATATATTTTATGTATTTTACATCATTTATGACTATTTAAAGTAATAGTTAGTGTTATATTATATTTATGTGCCATGGGAGCATAGTTTTCCTCATAGTCACCACCATATGTTTATGCAAATCTTTTTGTAACTAGTCTAACTTTTAGCTTGTCAACTATTCCATAAATGTTTAATTTGGTATTGTATACCAACATTTTTCCAATTAAATATTTATATAATAAGTTACAAACTAAATTACATGTATCATTCCTCTAAATTTAATCCATCTCTAATTTCATACCAATAACCCATCATTTCTTTTGACTAGTTTATGCATAACTTCTAGGTTCACTTGCCATATATGACAATGAAAAAATAATATTTATATCATAAAAATAATTAAAAAAATGACCTTATTTATTATAAAACCTTATTCTTTCTTGTTTTTGATAAATATGAATGACTAGTCCCTTATGAAGAGCTAGTATCGTTTCCTATTTAACTATAAACTTGTGTATGACTTTGTAAGTCCTAAATATAAAATTAAATAGAATGCCCCAATTAAAATTTTAGATCTATATATAAATTATAATAATCATCATACATGGCATTTTCAAAAACATTACAATCCATAGAAATAATTGTTAATTTACTAGTAAGATTATAAAACTTGTATGTTTTACTTTCATCACTATAACTTATGAAAATACAAGGAAGAGTCTTGGGATCTAATTTTTTTTCCTCTTATAATATATAACATGTAAAAAATATAAACAGCCAAATAAATTTATAAGATAAAAAACTATTTTTTTCCATACCAAGATTTATAAGGTATTTTTTCTTTGACTAACATTATAGGATTTTTGTTAATGATTTAGACTATA
>JARHVA010004725.1:477500-515000 GCA_037957365.1 Torreya grandis | reverse complement strand
TAACTCTTACCCAAGTTTAGTTACGTTAGGATTTAAGCATGGAATGATTTCAAACTAACCATAGGTGAGTTAAAGTTAAGTCCATTCAATTTAATGAATGTATATATAATTATGATTTTAAATTAATAGGCATGGCTCACAAATTAGATATTTTGTTAGAGCTTGACAACTCATAAAGGTAATGATGAAAAAGCTTGATAATTTAAATTTTTGAATTTCCATTTTTATATATTCATTAATTACAAATGGATTATTAAGATAAGAATTTAATACAGTTTAATTGGTTGATTCATTTTAATTATCATTTTATCTCCTTTAAGAATTGTTCAAGTGCTTTGCTTAATGGGTCCATAGGCCAAACTACTAATTGTTAGGTCACAAGGTGATTGAAGATGAATCTATGAGAGGTTATTGTTATGTATGGTATAATACCTCAAATAGGGATGTATCAACATGATTATTAACATTAATTAATGGTGTGGACAAAATTAGGATGTTTAGTGATTCCTAGGCTTAATTTGTAATGTTTGTTAGAAATCAATCTGAAGTCTGATTGGAAGCCAGTTGTGGCTAGAATGGGGTGTCTATAATATATGATTTTATAATTAAACCAATTGGAAATAAAATAGTGTAACTTTGAGTAACCCAATGGGGTTCTAACATTATGGTATCATACATTTAGGTTCAACACTCAACCTATTGAGTTCATTCATGAGTTTGTGAATGATGTTGTTAAGGAAACCCTAAAAGAGATGAATCTTAGTTTGGATAATTAATTAGTGTAAAATGGACCAAGAGTCTTGTAGAATAACATTTGGATTTCCACTTGGAAGTTAACACATATAGAATAATGGCATTGAGTATTATTTTCAACTTAGGAGATGGACTATTGACACTTTATAGATAGTTTTTTTTTAAAAACATGTGGTATTAGGGTATAATGGCACCAAGCATAATTATCAACTCTATTAGGTTGATGACTATGTTTAATTATTATCTCTTATAATATATTTTTTAAATAATCAAAGGATACACATTTAAATTAGATATGAATTACCCACCAAGATAAATTACCTTGAAGATCATAATTTTATCTATTTAGAGTGTCTATATAGAGATATTCCTAGTGATTGAACTAATGGGGTTCAAAAGTGACCTTGTTATAAGAACTTTAGAGGAATGGAAGTTGTTTTCCTCATCACTATAAGGCTAGATTGTACCTTCTTGTGTATAAAGCATACTAAAGGATTTATGTACCCAGGATAGTTTGAGCTACTTTTTTATTAGGATATAAATTCCTTATCCATGTAGTAGAGTGTTGATACTATGGTGGTGGAACACATATGGGTGGGTTTCCTATGAGTGAAATAACATTTATGTAAGATAAGTTTTAGAGATAGAAGTATTGGTAGCCCTCATTTGGGTTTACTCCTCATGGTTAGAAATACTCAAGATAAGAGCATACTCTTGCTTTAGTGGTATATATACATGATATTTATTAAAATCATATAATGGGTATTGATTGTGTTAACCAAACCATGGATAGTTTTGACCATTTCAAGTAACCTTTATCTTACATATTGGCCTACACACTCTTTCTATATAGTACAAGTTGTATAAATACATGTGTGGAATAATGACATGAGGTACCATATGAATGTAGTATCAATATTTTTAATGATTATTTTTTCATAATCTTACCACACCTTGATTGTATTGTGTAATTTAGACTAACCTAAAGTAGGGAAAAGAAGAATAGTACAAAGATTGCAAACTCTTGAATCTTTAGAATTTGTTATCATAAGAGGATGTATTCTCTATAGGTGAATTTTAAATATCATCTAAAAGTGCCACTTTCATATTGATTTTTAGTATGATTTATTTCTTGCAAAGTTGGCACTAATTTATTATATTATTTTCCTAAAATACCATTAACATATGAATTCAATATTTGATCTAGAAGGACTGAATTCTAGGGAAATGTACTAGATATGAAAACTTGAGACATGGAAGTTTGGATATTGGTTAAGGATCCATTTTAATTTAAGGTTTTAAGGTATTTTTAGTGAGTTCATTTGAATTACTAATAAATTCCTAGAGTTTATTAGATGTATGGTTAGACCAAGTGTTTATAGGTGTTTTTTCATACCATATTAGGATGATGAGTACTTAGTGTAGATCACAAATTTATGAGTAAGATATTTATATAAAAATTTAGATAATTTAGATCAATCACCTTGGTGACATTTAAATTTTGATTATTTATAAGTAAATAAGGAAACTTATGTTCTAAATAGTAAGAGTTGTGTAAGCTTAGGATACTTATCACCCAATCAAGTGTACATTTTAGATGTATTTTGTGCCTTCGTGACATCAATCCTAGGGGAGGGAATCTTGGAAGGCCCCTAAAAAATAGGCACCACTTAGTAATGTTGGAAACATACTCATTTGAGAAGAGTGTTTTTTGATTGGTTAAATGGATTCCTACATGTGTGGAAGTTTGTTCATGGATTTTTACTCCATATGTTTCCTTGGTTTGGGAAGAGAGATTGTTCCAAAATTTAGATAGCATTGAAGTGATTCATTAATCTATGATCATCCAATGACATAATTATAAGGATGATTAAATGGCCCTTTAATTAGATATTTATTTTTAAAAATTATTTTGGAAACATTATTTAACCATTACAGGATGGTATCCTCTTATTCTTATTGGATAAGGAAATGTATAAAAGGAATGGCTTGATGCATTCTATGTGTTTAATATTTTTTTATCTTGTTTTGAAAATAGGTTGTGATATTTACCACTTATAAGTTTATAAAGTGAGTAATTGTTTTGAAAAATTGGACTATAATACTTCATGTCGCATGAGGTTATTAGTTGATTAGGTGTTATCTCCTTACACTCCATTTCTAGTCTTTTAGAGCCACATGCTTTAATAAAAATTCAAATCTAAACTTGTGAACTCTTACCATGAGAAGTGGAAAACATTGAGTTTATTTTGATTTTTTTTTTTAGATTTATAAGTTAATTGAAATCATTCTTTTATGACTTAACTTGTAATGGATTTTTATGTTGTTAAACATTTATTACTTATAGAATTTTATTGATTTATGGATCTCCTTAATTTCCTTCTTACATTAAATTTTGGATTGAACTAGGATGTTTAACCATTTTCAAGATTTATTTATCTTTGGATTACATTGGTTTATGTGAATTTGATTTTTTGTTGGTTTTATGGATAAAGCTATCTTATTTGACTAAATGTTTTACTCCTTGATTGGATTGATATTTCTCTCATCTTACTTAAATGATTTGTTTATATGAGATTTTTCATGTACTTTTCTTCTTGTATGAGTGTGAAGTAGTAGGTGAAAAGAATATTGATAGTCTAAGAGGATGAGATAAGCTACAACCTATTGTGTAGAAATCTAAACAAGTAGGGAAGCATTATCTTGCATTTTACCTTTATATAGGTAAGAAAGATGATGTGATCATTATCCTTGTTTGTTATGTTAAATTTAGCATTTTTTTCTCTAAATTATAATATTAATAGAGATGAGCTAAGTTGAGATACAAAATACCAATTATATCTGCTTGGTATCAATTAGTGTAATTTTAAAATATTTGGGTGATAAATTGAAACACATGCACTTATTATGGGAAGTTTTGGTAATATCATTTGAATTATCCATTTTGTAACTTCTGAGGGACTAATGATCTATGTCATGTTGTTATTATGATTCACTATTTAGGATATCCTTAGGTCATGGAGACTATTAGGTTATGGAGACATAAGAGATGAGTGTGGGATAAATAGCATAAATATTGAGAGATAAGAGTGGTTCCTAGTAGTCTTTTATTAAATCAGTAGTTACTAAATTTGGTTTTGATGAGGGGTACTTTTCAAACCCAATATTATGTACTTAATCATGTATACATAGGAATATATATTACCTAATTTAGTAGACATTGGAATAGTATTGTTTCCCATTATCTCCATCATCATACTTGTCGAAGATAGATGGAGTAAAGGAAGTATTGACTTGTGTTCACTTCCCTTTGTGAGTTATTTGACACTTTTCCTTGGGGATGAAGGAAAAAATCTTTAGGAAAAATACAAAGTTTAGGAACTATTCTTATCCACTTATAACTTTTGTAAATGATTTGTAATGTATCTTATTATAAAAAGGGGAAATTTTACTAATCATGCACAATTGTAAATAAATTTTTAAAAAAGAAGCATAAATTTATTCATGTAGCATAACTTGAAGGGTATATCACTGATCGTACATATTTCTTAGACCAAAATTAATTACAAGTTATGGATCCAAAGGTGGTCAAAGTAGAAATAATTACAATATTTGATACTCACAATCTTAAATTATGTAATATATAAGTATCACAATGCAAGGTCTAGTGGAACTAATATTCTAGGTATACTACTACATGGGAAGACTATGAGGAATTCTTGAGGTTGTTTCTTCATTTATTTAAATTATTTTTATGATGAATATTATTAACTAGTAATTTAAATATTATTTAAAATAAAATTCATTAGGATGACATATTTTAGGGGGGAAGGATGTTACATCTCATCCCACTCTACAAAAACTACTTAAGTATTAGTATTGGATTAAAAAGCTAGTGATTTATAGTTTTGATTTTTATGTCTGGTCTTGGTATGTATGTTGTATGATTGATATTCATATTGTTGTTTCATGATCATTTATTATGTTGGATAAAATTTATATATGTTTACAATATGTGTTATCATCATGTTGACTATGATTTCATTTTAATATGATTAGCATTTCATAGTTTATTGATTATTATTATAATCTTGGACTAACTACTAGTTATTTGATTGAGGTGGTTGTAGGACTATTCTACCTTGAAAGGCAATATGAAGGGAGAGCATCATCATAGAGGGGGTTGAATATATAAACATCAGGGATTAAAATAATTAATTTGAACCCAAACATAACACATTCTAGTTTGCCTAAGTGAAATTAATGTTGCTTGCATTATTTGTTCTTGTAGTAAACAAAGCAAGTCTACATTATCTAAATACATCACTTGTTGTGATTTACATATTATGTTAATTCTATGGTTTTATTACATGATTTTATTATCACTAAATTTTAATTGGTTTTATTGATTTCATTAAAATCTTCCATGAATTAAATCATGTTGTATCATGTGTAAGGCAAATAAAAAATGTGTTTTAACAATGGGAGAGTGTTAATTACTTATTTGATCATGTTTGAATTGGTCACATTATGCCCCTTTTTGTGTTATAGTGGTGTGGGGTGGGACAAATGCACTCAAAATCAAATTAAATAGATAAATTTCATGATTTTGATATTATGTTGCTATTATTATGGGAAATTTACACAAAGTTGAAAGGAAAAGAGTTAGAGTTGTTTTTGTGTGTTTCTATTATGATGGGATTCAAATTCATTATTTGGAAGATGAAAGATTCATGAACTTTCCATGAACAAAGATATGGTGAATAACTATAACCTAACAACAAAATGGATGAATTAGTTCCATGATGGTGAACTCCTAAGAGTAGGAGAGTTACCTGGAGATGCAAATCATGCATGATTATTGGGGAAAAGAATAATAAAAGAGTAAATGAAGAATATGAGGACAACAAAAAAAATATGGGAACTTTTGGAAAGAATAAGAGGGAAGCTACCATCATCTACAACTAGAATAACTCATTTTTTTATAACCAGATAAGTAAAAACTTTGAATTTGTGTAAAAAAATGAAAGGGTTATTTATTTATAATTTATACCTATTTAGGAGTAATAAATTATCATTGTTTAACTTGGGTTAATGTAAACCCTAATCAATTGAATTTTTTGGTAGATTATATTTATAAAGTAAATATAGGGTATCATATTTATAAACTTGGGGATAGAATTTGCTTCCATCCCTAAGATTATAAAAATTATATTGATCATTATTATTTGGCTGGTGTAGTATAGATGGAGTTGACCAGGTATTAGATCAAATAGCATCAAAATGTTCCTTTTTAAAAACCTACCAAACTACTACATGTCTCAGGGACTTGGTTTGAATTATTATATTCCATTGTTACCATGTAATAAATTATATGTTATATATTTTAAAGGGATTAGTTGTATAGTATTATATGTTTTAAAATGAACCAAAAATAATAAAAATCTAAGTACATCTTTTCAA
Organism: Torreya grandis; assembly: GCA_037957365.1. Taxonomy (NCBI): domain Eukaryota; kingdom Viridiplantae; phylum Streptophyta; class Pinopsida; order Cupressales; family Taxaceae; genus Torreya; species Torreya grandis. The sequence continues at coordinate 508,784 of JARHVA010004725.1, read as the reverse complement.
AAGTCATAATTTGGAACTTGTGCAAGTGTGATGATGTATAAATGATGAGACCCATAGTTACCAGTTACTCTTTAGACAAGATGTTTTTTAATATTTAATTCACATAATTATTTGTTATATACTTAGTAATTATAATATAAACCAAAATGAATAAAAATCCCACACAGGATTAGTATATATAAATGACTTGTAAAAATAGTTAGCAACCCAAGTTGCACCCTATGAAGGAGAGTGTTCAATTCTACTTCAAACCTAGACTAACATGGGAATGGTCTAAACTTTATGAGTGACCTTATGGCTAGACCAAACCTCTAGATTATGGGGTTAGATCCCCTATTACATCACTTGTGTCTTAGCTTACTAAGACTTATTATTTTTGGGGTGAAAGGGGTAATAAATAACATAAAATGAATCTACTCTAAAGGATGGTGATACACAAATGTAAACATTCATCCACTCAATTTGGAATCCTAAAAACACTAATAGACTAAACAATCATCTTCATGAGTTCCTATGAAAAAGTGTTTCATGTGGAGGTTGTATTACATAACTAGAGTGCAAAGGTCTTGACAAGAAGGTTTTCTATGAGAATCTTACCAATCAAATCACACTTTAAACCCCATCACCAACACTTATACACACCACATAACATGCATAAGACACCTTATTTGTAGTTAGGTGAACAAGTACCTATAAAGGAGGGAAATACATCACATATGAAAATATAAACAAGTATAAACACACTAGATAGCACCATGAAATAGATAAAATAATTTATTAATTAGTCTAATAGGCTTATCAAGTACAAAACTAATATCTTGACAAGACTTATAGAGCAATATGTAGAGAGCCTATAGAGCTACCAAGTGGCACCATTTCATTACAAGACCTATAAACAACCAATAACACCCCACCCCTCATATTATGATTTGATGGAGCAAGTTTTCTCATCTTAGCCAGATCTAATGGTGTGTAGCTAATGTTAAAAAGTCAATAACTCTATGAGCAAATGTAAAAATGACAAGCAGCATAGTTGCGTGCCATAAATTATAAATTAAATGTTTCACATAGGATCTAAGGCTCACATTTTCTCAAGCAAGGATGATCCAACAATGCAAGACAAAGGGGAATTTTCAAAGGTCTCAAATTTCATAAGGAAGTGATAAGTGTCGATGTTGAATCTAACCAATCGACTCAGTCATTATTAGGCCCCATAAATGTTCATTTTGATTTGATGTGGCATGTCAAATGTTATTATGTGGTAAGATTTGGTTTAAAAGCTAAATTTGATAGTTCTTTCATGGATACAATAATGATTTGGCATGCATAAGAATGTTTGATTTAAACTCAAAATCATATTTTATTAATGACCATGGATCTTTTCTATTTTCATCATATCTAGATATTTCCAATTTTAATCATCATAAGGTAATGGCCTTTGCTTGGCATGCACAAAGAAGATATTTTATATCCAAAATCTTCCATGATTTATAATCGATCAATAAGAGAGAATTTCTAGATAAGTTACACATAAGGAAAAAATATTTCTATCTCTTCAAATTATTTTCTCCCACCATCCATACAAGTGAGTGGTCAAGAGCATCTCTAGGTGGTCACATCAGATGACAAATATTTATTTAGTTCTCCACTATGAAGTTCACCATCTATATCATGAATTCATTGGCATCTTTAGATAAAAGATCAAAGGGTTGTTGTAAATATTCATCATTCCTTGTAGATGTAGTTTCAATAATGATTGTTTCTTATAAGAGGATGAGGATCTTAGGAGTGGAAAAGGGCATATTCCAGTTGGATGTCTCTTGGTAGACTTGAAGGCTTTTTCTATAATTTTGTAAATTGTGACTCACCATTCTAGATTCAAAAAATGTATAAATAGAAGGCTTGTCTTTTATTCAATAGGTTGGTTAACCATTGTGTTGGTCATTATGTTGGTCTATGTCTTCCTTATTATAGGCTCTTCCACATTTTAGGATTAGTGTTGTGTATGTTTTATCTCTCTTGCTAAGGTTGTTTTAGTTGTATAGCCATTAGCTAGATTTGAGAGCATCTCTAAATGTTTCCCATGTCCAACATGGAATAAATACACCATGATTTTCCCCATGGAAGCATTTTTAAACATTGATAAATGTAATATTTTATTGTAAAGTTAAATGAAAATGCATGTGGTTCTCTGCTATTTTCTATTTATGTAGTGTAGTAATATATTTTAGAAATGTTGTTGATAGGACATCTTATTCCATACTCATTAATATTTGTCATCTTGGGCTTAGAGATAGGTTATAAATCCATTTCTACATTAACTATAGAAATATGTTTTTGAATAACTTGTTAGGGCACCCTAGGTTTATGGATTCAATGGGAAAAGACAAATCACTCCTAGTAGTTCCATTACCTTGAATTTAAGTTTTCTACATCTTCAAATTAGGTGATGTCATGAATGATTAAAAGAATATCTACTTTTTTGAAGACCACTAGTATACTATCATCCCTTTTTATAATTATCTAACCTACCCTACCCTATCCTACTCTACATATAATATACCCAGCTAAATATTTCAAGTGTTATTTGCCTACAGATGAATAAACATTATATATTTAACATGTGTCTATGTTTTTTTTCTTTAAAGCCAAACATTATAGTATTCCATTTACCCCTTTACAAGTGAACATTTATTCTAAAATTAAGTTCCCAATCAATTTTTGAATCCATCTTCAGTAGCTTGAATCTAGTCTATAACATTTGATAATTTTATGTAACAACCCTTCTTGGGTAGAGTGAGTGAGTTTGGTTGTGTTCTATTCATATTGGTGTCTCTCTTTTCTAATAATCCCCATGGAATTTGAATTGTATAATCCCTCCATGTGATCAAGATACCGCATAGGTCCTCTCACCTTGGTTCAAGCAAAGCTAAAAGTAGTAAGGAGCTAACCATACCCTTTGTAGGTGCCTCTTAGTCATTTTCTTTAGTCTGGTCCATCCTTGATGCCAAACCCTTCTTTGTCTATAAAGTCATAACATCAAGTTTCCCATCATTATTTTACACATTTATTCAAGTGTAAAAGTCCATATTAGAGAGGTATACAATTAGGAACCAACACTCATCTGAAACTGTTACTAGGGACAATTATTATCACCCACGTTGTCAAGGATTCTTATATAGAACTGGTGTCATTTTTGAAGTTCTCAGCCTATATCTGCACTGAGTTGGTTATATTTTTTTCATAAACATAAAGACTCTTCTAGTGCCATTACTAGGGGCAATTATTGTCACTTGTGTTTTCGAGGACCCTTATAGCGAGCTAGAGCCATAAGTATTTCATCTTGTGAAGTTATATGTTATTACTACATTGATCTGAATATCTTGGCTATCAAAATCAACCCACTTAAATAGGGATGTGAAAGGAGTTTTTAAGTCTTACAATTTGACTTATACCATGTTTATTACAAATATCTATTAGTAGTGCATGTTGGAAGGTGTCTTTTCCCTTTTCAACATATTATGAAAATTTTAGTGTCTTTATTTTATATCTCATTAAGCTTCAACAAGTTTAATTTTAGCATGTATCACAATATTTTTTTAATTATTATATTATATAAGTTTGATTCTAGTGGTAACTCTGACTTTATTTTTTGGTTTCAAGGAAGATTGGTGCCTATTCTTAATATTTTTATAACTTTTAGTTTTGAGTATCTTTTTGTTTGTAAAGTTGGAAGGATTGAGATCATCTTGTTAAAAAAAAATTAGTTAAATTGGGTCAACCACTGAATATTTAAACTTTTCACTAGTTACCATATGTCTAATAGGGTCTCATGTGTGTCTAAATACCTTACCTATTCCTACTCTAGCCTTGGTCTAAGCTTAGGTTCCTTGTTCTTGCCTAGTCAAACAAAGTTAACTCTGGTTAACCTTCCTCAAACATGGTATAAGGTTAAAATTACATTTAAAATGTCCTAATGTTTTCATTTATATGTTTTAAGGTGTTACTAAGTCATGAATTTGTTCGTCACCATGTTTCATATGTAAAAAAGGCTTTTTGGTAATATTTTTGGCTAATTAAATGACTTGTATAGATGGGTTAAGGAATAAAAGTGAAACCAATGAAAATTTCAATGTGTAAGAGATTATAACGTGTTATTAATAAGTCATATGTAGTTAGGAAGTAGTTTCATGCTTGAAAATAGGAAATTTACTTGAAAATAGGCCATTGATGGCACTTATATGGACTTGGTGAGCTCACCCTCAGCTTAAAACATGGGAATAGTGTCTATTCACATCCCTAAAGTCCTTAAAAATATTTTTTTTAATAATAAAGATCAAAAATATCATTTTTTACTTTTATTTTTTCCTTTTTACCTTTGCAAGCCAAGAAAGGTCAATTTGGAATGTTTCATGCAAGCTGTACAGGTGAAGTTTAGAGGAATACTCTTGGGGGTTGAAATTAGTATAATTAATCTAAAAATTCATGGAATTTTTTTTTATTTTGATGTATTCTCCTTTATGAATCATCATTAAGAATCTAGGTAGCTTTTTATCCTTCTTCATCCAAGAGGGGTCAATGTTTGAGATAGTTTCAAAAAAAATTCTTTGGTTTGATGGTGTTGATGGTTTCATATATTTATTAGTATATATACATATTTTTTCCCATAATCTTCTTGATTTTTGAGGATTCATTAGCTCATAAGCCTCTTCTAGGCTTGTTCTTGGTCATATATCATCCTTGTTACCTTTTTCTCAAAATATGCATCTATAGGTGCCATGAAGGAGGTTTTAAATATTAAGATTATGGAAATGAATGTCTCAAATTTTTTTAATCTATGAAGGTGCACTTTATGACCAAAGTAAGAACTATGAGGAGTAAACTATGCACCCTTTCCACTTTCCCCTTCACTATCTGCATATTCAAAAAAGGTGCACCTATAGGGGTCTCCATGATGACATAATGATTTGATAATAACCTTGGTAATGGTTTAAATATCTTATAGATATTAAGAGTTAATTTTGAGAAGTTATGTTGATTCACATTTCATGTAAATGATCATAGTAATGTTCCCTAGCATTCTTGTATTCATTGCCTACTAAAATTCATCACCACCTAGGGAAAGCCATTTACAAGGAATAGGGAACCCTTGAGGAATGTGAAAAAATCAAAGAAGATACCCTCAAAGTATTAATGTATTTAATTTCATCATGGTATACCTAGTTATAATATAATTAGCAATAAAAGAGGCAAACCATGATCAAAAGATGATAAGACTGTATTTTGTCTCTCTGTCCCTAAAAACACTAAACAAAGGCTCAAGATATTTTTCAATATGATATACAACATTTTTTGCAAGAGTCTCAAGACATCTAAGTGAGTGATGTTAAAGCCTCTACCATGGACAAGACCTCTACCAAGTTTTGAGATCAAGATGTTAAGAGGAAGACAATCATTTGAATGCTCAAATTTGCCTACTAACACACTGAAGATAGTTAGTATAATCTATAGGAATGTGACCCAAAAAGACCTTTTTTCACCCAAATGTTTCAATTTAAAACCATGCTTCATTCTTGAATAGTTTTGATGGTGGATAAAGGAGCTTTGAAAGCTCAATAAATCATTAGAACAAAGGGTTTATATTTTGAGACCTCCCTATGCTCATACCCTATTCATACATAGGGAAAAATCAACACTTACAACTGAGCATAGGAACAAGGTTGTAAGCAAGGTGTCTAGGTAGAGTTCTAGACTAGTTAAGTTAATGGCAAGTACTAGTTGATCACCAAACCTAAAGTGAAAATTATCTATATCTATCACATGATCTAAATAGGGTCATGGTGACCTATAGGTAGGCTCAAAAGGAGTAAAATGTCTTAGTAAACTAAGACAAAGTAAAAAGTGAACTATTATTGATGTTTTAGTGATGTTTAAAGGGTGTTCAATGATGGTGGAAGTGTAAGGGGAATTATGTAGCACAAAATATGTTTAAGGAGGTCTTTTAAACCATGATCAACCCCAATACAACCTACAAGTAGAGTTAATAAGCATGTCTCAGTCAAGTAGATAGTGAATTAGTTTTGTGAGTAGTATGTCTATAAGGCACTTAAATTATTTGTAAATGAACATAGGCATGTTTAATGATCTCAAAGGATTCAGTAGGAGTATTTTGGAATTATGAATAGACTAATTAATAAAATTGACACTAATAGGTAGGGGAAGAGGAGATACTTATCATGTCCTCAAGGGGTGTAAGTTCAAGTGACAATAGTTTTTGACATGCCTGATGGGACTAAAAAGTCCATTATTTCAAGATTTTTGGTGTTCTCCTCAAGATACCAGCCTTTGGAGGCAATTAAAATAAGCACCAATTGTGACTTCAAACATAGATCTATTGGTTAATTAGCCTAAGTACTCTAATTGAAGTTCTTTTCTTGTTCTATAATCTTCTCATGAGTGATTCATGGATAATTTTGATGTTGATTTTGTCTTAACATAAGTTGGGGAGAAATAGCCATTTTTATCTTTTCCCTCTAAATAAGAACAAGTCCTTGTCTAAGCTTGTCATGATCCCTATCATTCCTATGTTGCATATAATCATCCCTATTAAGCTTGTGCTTTATCTAGTCCACCTAGTTCTTCTCCAAATTAGTCCATTGTAAGTTTCAGTAAGACTCTCATTGGCTACAAAGACTATATGTTAGACCTTGATACTATAAATGGTTGTGGTCAAGTCATCCCTAGTGATTATATCAAGAGTGTGAGGGATGATTTGGAAAAATTCAAGAAACAATGGATGCCTATATATAGAGATAATTGGCAAGGTCTTACATGTGAAATATTTGATGTTTGTGGTTTAATTTTCCACATAGACGAGAGTTTGAAAGCTCATGAACCAGCTCAGTCTTGGTAGCCCAAATATACCCCACATAAGCCTTCAAGTGTGTCAACCATGGCTTTTCAAAATGCCAATCTAGTCATGTTTCAAAATTCCCCAAGTCCTTCATGCATTCCCCAAATTTTTCCTTCTTAGAGGTCCATTTGAGAGAGCAACAAAAGGAAGAGGGTTACCACTATTTAAGAAGATTTTGAGAGAAGAAGGTTGATATTGGAGGCTTGTCTTGACAAGGATATTGAGATGGAAGATAAACATCTAAATAAATCCATCATTGTAGAAAAAAAGAGGTCTGTAAGTATGACATTCCTTCATTTGCATCTCATCTTCATGAAGAATCTTCTAAGTCTAGTTTCCCAAGATGGAAGGAAGTAGTGGATTGTGGAAAGAAACAAAAAAGATGTCTAAGTGGAGAATTTGGAAGTGAAGAGAAGACTAAACCTATTTGACTCCTTCCCACCCATCCTTAAGAAGCTTTATACCCTTCATCCCAAATTTATTTTACTCCCTTCCTTAATGAGGATCCTATTTCCCCTCAAGAAAAGCTATTTCATGAGAGCCTTACCAAAAAAAAAGGGTTAGAACTCAAAATTTAGAATTTCTCATCTATGCATGGAAAGATTGAAGAAAATGAGGTCATTGAACCTAATGTGGATCAGTTGATTGAAGAGACATAAGATTTTAATGGTGAATAACACATTACTCCTTAGAAGCCTTCTTGGACTGAAGCTCATGGTTTTGAGATGCCTAGGATCAACATCACTATCAAGGAGAAGGAGATAGATATTTTAGATTTGATTGATGATGAGTAAGAGATGATTATTTATGAAGAAACATTAGATTATGATGATGGGAAAGAGGACCTTGTGGTGAAGGATATTTGGAAGAGGTTATTTTGGATTCCAAAGAGGAAAATGTTTCTCTTATTTTTTACCTTCATGATGCTAATCAAAAAGAGGATGATGACTTGTGGTAGATATTTTAATACATTTACAATGAATTTGAAAGCCCCAAAGAGCCTAAAATCCATTTGGAGCTAACTACAAGACATGGTAAGCAAGATGATGTGTTTCAAGAAGAAGACATATGGCATAAATATGTGTATATGTTCAAGGAATATGAGGATTGTGAGAAGATAAAAATCCTAATAAGACAAGCCCAATATGTTGAATAGTAGGTATGTGTTGAAATGCATCACTACCAAGAGATTCCAAACCATGATAGAGCAATTTATGATGACTATGAGTCTTTTGAAGTTGACTTGAAATTTGGTTCTAAAATCGCATGAGAAGTTGCTCCTACAAACACCAAAAGGGAATTTTCACAATAAATACTCCTAGAGTGTCATGATACAACACTTCTTGAAGGCTTTGAAGAGGTTGTAATAAATGAGTAGAGCAATGAGGTCTTTCAAGAAGATATAGACTTCCAACAAGTTGTCCCATGCATAGAGATAAAAAATTTCCTTGATGAGACATAGGGATAGCAATATTAGGAATGGTTCCAAAGTCAAGAGGAATTCATATAATTTGGATAATTTTTTGATATGATTCCATAAAAAGACATGCCAAGCCAAGGAGAAAAAAAGAAGCATGGATCATCTAGTACTACATCCAAAATGAAGAATGCTTAACACCCTAATTTATATAGTGAGTAAGGAGATTAAAGGTACTTTAATTTTGATCCAATAAGGTAGGTATGTTTGTTTAGATATACAAAATTAGTTTGCTTGTTATTGTGTCTTGCTTCCCCTAAGTACTTAGTAGCACAAGTGTGCCTTTTTATTGTGTGTTTACTTGGTCTTGTTATGTTTTGTTTTCCTTTTATGTGGTTTGAGTTAATTCAATGATCTTTTTTGTCAATTCAAGGTCTGGTCCTATTGTTTCAAAGTACATCTAAATCCCTTTTCCCAATGGATGGGATAAGGCTACTGGTCCTTAACACAAGCTAGCATGTTACCTCTAGGAATTGCTAAACGTGTTGACCAAATTTGAATTTTAATAAAATTGGGTCAACCCCTAAATATTTAAACTTTTCACAAGTTCCCATATGTCTAATAGTTTCTCATGTGTGTTTAAATACCTTACCTATCCCTACTCTAGCCTTGGTTTAAGCTAAACTTCCTTGTTCTTGCATAGTCAACCAAAGTCAACTCTAGTCAACCCCAGTAAGACATGGTAAAAGGTTAAAATTATATTAAAATTTTCCTAATGTGGTCATTTATATGTTTTAAGGTGTTACTAAGTCATGAATTTGTCCTTCACCATGTTTCATATGCAAAAAGGCCTTCTATTCATATTTTTGGCTCACTAAATGACTTATATAGATGGGTTAAGGAAGAAAAGTGTCACAAAGGAATATTTCAATTTGGATTATGTCATAACATGTCAATAATAAATTATAGGTATTTAATAAGTAGTTTCATGCTTGAAAATAGGGAAATTTCCTTGAAAATACACCATTAATGGCACTTGTACAGACTTGGTGAGCTCACCTACAGCTTAAAACATGATAATAGTGTATATTCACCACACTAAAGTATTTTACATCATTTTTTTTCAGAATAAATGTCAAAAATATCATTTTCAACTTTTGTTTCTTCCTTTTTGCCTTTGCAAGCCAAGAAAGGTCAATTTGGAATGTTTGGTGCAAGCCATACAGGTGATGTTGGGAGGAATTCTATTGGGGGTTAAAAGGAGTAAAATTAAGCTAAAAATTAATGTTAAAAATTTCAATTTTAATGTTTTATTATTTATGAATCATCATTAAGAAGCTAGTCAACTTTCTATGCTTCTTCATCCAAGTAGTGTCATTGTTTGAGATAGTTTCATAATTTTTTGCTTTGGTTTGATGGTGTTGATGGTTTAATATGTTTCTCAGGACCTATCCATATGTTTTACAATCATATTATTTATTTTATATGATTCATGAACTCATAATCCTCTTCTAAGCTTGTTCTTGGTCATAGATCATCATTTCTACCTTTTGCTCAAAATATGCATCTACAGGTTCCATGAAGGAGGTTTTACATGTTAATATGAAGTAAATGAATGTGTCTCATATGTTTTTAAGCTATGAAGTTGAACTTTATGACCAAATTATTAACCATGAGTACTAAACCATGTACCTTGTTCATTTTCCCCTTCACTATCTACATATTCAAAAAAGATGTACCTATAGGGGTCTCCATGATGACATCATGATTTGATAATAACATTGGTAATGGTTTCAATATCTTGGAGATGTTAAGAGTGAATTTTGAGAAGTTAATTTGATTCACATTTCATGGAGATGATCATAGTAATTCTCCTTGCCATTCTTGTATTCACTGCCTACTACAATTCATCACCACCTACACAAATACATTGACAAGGAATAGGGAACCCTTGAGGGATGTGAAAAAGTAAGGAAGATGCCCTCAAAGTCTTAATGCATTAAATTTTATCATGGTATACCTAGTTCCAATATCATGAGTAATGAAAGAGGCAAACCATGATCAAAATATGATAATACTATATTTGGTCTCTTTATCCCTAAAAACACTAAATAGGGGCCCATGAACTTTTTCAATATGATATACAACATGTCTAGAAAGAACCTCAAGACATTTAAGTGAGTGATGTTAAAGCTATACCATGGACAAGAGCTCCACCAAGTTTTGAGATCAAGATGTTAAGAGGAAGAGAGTCGTTTGAATGCTCAAAATTACTTACTAACACACTGAGGACACTCAGTAACATCTACAAGAATGTAACCCAAAAAGACCTTTTTTCACCTAAATGTTTCAATTTCAAACCATGTTTCATGCTTGAATAGTTTTGATGGTGGATAAAGGACTTTTTAAATCTCAATAAATCATCATAAGAGAGGGTAGATGTTTTGAGACCTCCCCAAGATCTTACCCTATCCATACATAAGGCAAAATCAACACCTATAGCTGAACATAAGAACAAGGTTGCAAGCAAGGTGTCTAAGTGGAGTTCTTGACTAGTCAAGTTGAGAAAGAGTACTTGTTGATCACCAATCCTAAATTGAATATTATCTATATCTAAAACATGATCTAAATAGGGTCATGGTGACTTACATGTAGGATCAAAAGGGGCAACATGTCTCAGTCAATTGAGACAAATTAAAAAGTGAGTTATTATTGATGTTTTAGTGATGTTCAAAGGGTGTTAAATGAGGGTAGAAGTGCAAGGGGTATTATGTGAAATAAGAGAGATTAAATTATGTATTTTAAACCATGATCAGCCCAAATGAAACCTATAGGTAGAGTCAAAAAGCATGTCTCTGTAAGTAGATAGTGAACTAGTTTTGTGAGCAGTGTGTTTGTAGGGAACATAAATTATTTGAAAATGAAGAGAGGCATGTTTAGTGATATCAAAGGATTTAGTAAGAGTATTTTGGAATTATGAATAGGCTAATTAATATCATTGGCACCTATAATTAGGGGAAGAGGAGAGACTTATCATCTCCTCAAGGGGTGCAAGTTTAAGTGACAACACATCTTTTAGAAGTGACCCGTCAAAGAAACTCATATATCTTTTGAGTATTCCTAAAATAATAGAGAGAGAGGTTTTAAAAACTATTGAATGGCATAGAGTAATTTCTAAAGGTTATCTATATTTTTATAATTTGAGATCTTTTTTAACCCTCCATTATTAAAGACTATCACAACTTTTCTACTGATTCTAAAACATATAGTCCTATTTATTTTCTATCTTCTTCCCAACTAACTAAAACCCATCCCAAGTTTGACCCACCAAGTCAACCTCATTCCACCCCTCATATCCCTTTTGTATTTATTCTTAAAATTCTTTTTGAACTAATCATGAGGCATAGGGACTAAGATGAGAACGCACATCCTACATTCTGCATTCCTAGATTCAGGCCTATCAAATTTGATGAGTTAGAAGGATATCCTTATGAAGTCCCAAATGAAGTTAGGAAATGCCTCCAAAAATTCTAATGTAGTGAGTGGTGATCAACATCTAAGGTCCTTTTAAAATATTGTTAACTATTATGAGGTTGATTATGAATATGTGTGAATCAAGTTATTTTTTCACATAATGGAGGAAGATGCTCATGAATGGTTTAATTCACTTCCCACTAGATGCATTAATTCATGGGAAGAGATGCAAAATGTTTTTAGAATTTAGTATGGTGTTAGGATTGATCCCATGTTTATCCTAGATGAATTTTAAAATATCAAAAATAATTATAATGAGTGTGTGTAGGGATTCAACACCAGGTTCAAAAAGACTATGATGTGGTTTCCCAAAAACATTAGGCCCAGTGATACAACATTACTGATAAAGTATTGTGATTCCTTTGATAATAAGTATACATACTACTTGAGAGAAAAGGATCTCATTAACCTATGGTTTGCATTAAATATGGCCATCCAAATTGAGAATAACATAAAGGTTGTGGGAAATTCCATGAACAAGTAGACTTATGTGAATTTAGTCAATCCAGAAAAGACATAGCCTACGAAGACAACCAATTTGGAGGAAATTATAAAAAAATTGGCCTCTACTATCAAAAAAATGTCATATAAGTTGGTTAGAGATAAAAATGGGGTCCCTCATGTGTCTAATAGATAAAAATGGGCTCCAAATCCTAATCAAGAACTAAGGGGGCCTGATTTCCACAATAGAGATAATGACATAGGAAAGAGGCCCACACATCAAGATAGAATGGAAGGAAATTAGAATAAAGGGGATATAAAATCAGTGCTTGATCCTTTAAATGCCAATGTTGAATGTTGTCAATTATGATATTGATATTTATTAGTGTGACAAGTGATTCCTTCCACATCCCCCATGTGATACAACTAAACCAAATTTTGAAGATATAGATGAACTTGAGTCTACATCATTTGATGATGAGATTCTGATGTTTAATTGTCAAAGCCCTTGAAGTGAGATGTCTACCTTTAAAGAATTTCTGAGTGTCGTTACTGTTGATCAATTTTGGAGTGAAGTTGAGAAGGTAAATGTCCCAAATATTGAATTTGCTTATGATTTTAATATGGCACAAGAAGGTGAATTTCCCATTCATGATTTTAATTTCTTGCATTCCATGATGATCAATAAATATGATGGGGGATTTGGTTAGTTAGGGATAGGTAGCTACTAATTGATGTAATAATTTCCCAAGATAAGGAATATCACTTGAGAATAAAATATCAGGCTACTGCTCCTCAAGACACTACCCCTATAAATTCAAAGGCAAGGGATGATAATAAGGAGGCTAAGAAAACTACATCAGTTCCTAAAGCTTCGAAGCTAGTGCATATTTTCTATGTTGCTAAGCCTAGAGGTCCTCTAACCGAGAATACATTACCCATGTTATCTAGTATCCCTAAGGGTACTAATGATACTAAAACTAATACACCTCTAAATTCTACCACTAAAAATGTTAATCCATCCTATCTTACCCCAATTTAGACCTTAAGTGACTACATTCCAATTGAATGCATTGTCATTCTTCCACCAAATACTCCCCTTCCTCAATATATAATATGGGATACATCCCAAGTGTTGAGCCAATTAAAAACCACAATGCCTCTTATTGAATTATTAAGAATACTTAAACATTGGAAGAGGGCATTTGAATATTTAGAATTTGGTAAAAGGTCAACTATGAATGAAATTGAGTTTCCCCAAACACCCCTAGAAAGTGATGAAGAATAAGAAGAGGTTATTAAACCTGTTACAGAGGTTTATTTAGGGACCGCATTAGTAGAGACTCAGGTGAATGTGGATCCATTTTATATAATCCTTCTCATCAATGATATAATTGTTCATAAATGCATGTTTGACTCTTAAGCTTCTTGTAATGTGATGCCCCTAGGTGTCCTAAATAAAAATGAGTTAAGATTAGATCAACCTTTAGTAAGTGTTACTCCATAGACTCACGAGAGGTTCCAATTTTTGTACATGTTAATGGATTAGTTATACAATTGGTAGTTGATCCTAATAAGTATTTAAATATAGATGTGGTAATTTTAGACTACCCACCTAAGTGGATGATGTTGATGACATGTAAATGGGATGCTAACATGGGTGAAAGTGTGAAGATGGACATGTTTTATGCCACTATTCCTCTGGAGGGTAATATGGTCAATCTCTATAGGGATCCAAAGATGTTGCATGTAATTGAAGATTTGAAATGTCCTCTTAATGAAGTGTTGTACATGAATGTTTAATTAGGAAACTTTGTTGGGAATGTTGATACTAGTGAGTAGCCTATTATTCTTGATGTTGAACCTAACAAAGATAGTGTAGTTTGGAAGATGTGTTTTGATGGGGCTTGTTCCAATATTATAAATGGAGCTAGTGTTATCTTTTATGACCACAATGGTAAATGTTTTATGTTTTATTTTTAATTATCCTTTGAGTGCACTAGTAATACTATTGGGTATGAGGCACTGTTGCTTGGTTTAAGGATCACCCATGAATATGGAATTAAATGTTTAGTTTTCAAGTGTGATTATGAGTTAGTGGTAAAGCAAGTCCATATTGATTTTTCCACATAAATAAAATGTTGAAACAATATCAGAATGTTATTTAGGATTTGCTTGAATTCTTTGATGCATTCAAAAATTTTAATCATGATAGGAGTTTCAACCAATAAGTTGACAAATTTTTAGGGCTAGGTGATCAATTTGATATTGAAAATATGAGCCCTCATTATTAGTATCAAGTAGAGGTGCTTATCAGGCCTTCAATCCCAAATAATGCTCATCATTAGTAGGTATTCGATGATGATGAATAGATTAAGAGGTTTATAAATTATGAAGGTGAGTTCCATGACCAACTCATAAACTTGGACTCTATGGTTCATGTTTGTGATGGAAAAGAAACCTTGTTTGGGAAGGAAATTATTTAGCTAAAGATAAACACTCTTCCAAGAGGACTGGTTAGTATAAAAGCATCTTTTGATGGATCAGATAGAATCAAGTTGAGATACTCATTTATCTTAAAATATGTGATGACGTGCAACTTGGGTTCTCATGAGAATCCAAGAAAGTATTGGCTAGGTGCTCACTTAAGTACATCTAAGAATAAATATTATGTGTATCTACTAAGGAAGTACTAGGATTATTTAACATGGTCTTATTTTGATCTAAAAGCATATAGGGAAGACTTGTTTCATCATGTCATCCTATTATAGCCTGATATCAAGCCTTTTAGGAATAAATAGAGACCTATTAACCCCATATTTTCCACCAAGATAAGGGATGAATTGAATAATATAAGGGATGGCGGTATCATTTATACCATCAAATATTCATCATGGGTTGAAAATTTTGTCCCTATGAGAAAGAAGAATGGTGGCATCTACTTGTGTGTGGATTTTGAAAATTTGAACAAGGCTTCTTTAAAAGATAATTATCCCTTACCCAATATGGAGAACCTACTATAGAATTTCAATAGATCAAAAATGTTATCCACATTGGATGGCTTTTTAGGTTACAACTAGGTTATGGTGAAAGAATCCAAGAGGCCCAAGATTATGTTCACTATGCCTTGGGGCACATATGTGTATATAAGGATGCCTTTTAGTTTGATTAATGTTGGTGCAATTTTCCAATGAGCTATGGACATTGATTTTATAAAGATAATTAACCAATTCATTATTATGTATTAAGATGACATTATTGTGTACTCCAAGACTAGAGAAGAGCAATTGGAGCATTTATAAAAGGTGTTTATCAGAAGCAGGGATATCAAAATTTTACTTAATCTAAAGAAGTGCCATTTTGGAGTATAAAAGGCCAAGTTATTGTGATATATAGTGTCCAAGGATGGTGTCATGATTGACCTCAAAAGGGTATAATCCATTGACCAAGTGTCTATCTCATAGTTCAATAAAGGAATTTATTCTTTATTTGGACAAATCAACTTTGTAAGGAGGTTTGTGTGCAATTTTGTAGATATTACTCTGCCTATTTCTTCCATGTTGAATAAGGACTAGACCATCAAATGGGAGGAGAAGATGATGTAATAATTTAGTGACATTAAGGGAGTTTTGAAGTCTACCCCTATTTTGGCCAGTCCTAATTACATACCCATTCCAAATATTCTCTTTTGCATCATACAATATTATTGTTGTTATTATATTGAAAAATAATGAAGATGGTCATGAGTATCCCATAGCTTTATTTCAAACAGATATTCAAGGTCTTAAACTAAACTATAATATCATGGAAACACAAGCTTTCACTCCTTTGAAGGATGTTAAAATGTTCGTGCCATATATTATGAGTTCAATAACTATTTCCTACATCCTGCACACCATGGTGAAGGACATTTTAACTCAAACTAAAGTATCCAAAAAGATGTGCAGGTGGGTCAACAAGTTAGAAGAGTATCACATGGATATCCAGACCACCAAGTTAGTAAGGGGGATGGGTATAGCCAAGCTTATGGCTAAGACCAATTTATAAGTTATTGAAGTAAACACTATTGTTTTTAATGTTGATGATTCTTTGAGTCAATTTAACATATCTCCATGGTATAAATATATTGTTTACTAGTTGAAAAATCTTAGTTTTCCCCCTAACTTGTACAAGAATCAAAGGATAAATATTAAGCTTATGTCTCGAAAATACCTCTTGACTAAGAATGGACAAGCATGGAATAATCTAGATGGGGTTATCCTAAGATGCATTATAGAAAAATATACTATTGTCCTAATTGAATACTTTCATAGTAGATTTTATGGTGGGCTTTTTGCACCTAAAGTTAAAACTCATAAAATTATGAGATATGGTTATTGGTGGACATCATTATTCAAAGATGTTGATCAAAAACTTAGAAAGTATGAGAGATGTCAATGCTTTAATGGGAGGATGAAAGATTCAATTTCTCTTCCTTTATATCATATGATGGTTGAAGGCCCATTCAAATAATGGGGAATGGATTTTATTGGATAAATTATTGATTCTTCAAGCACTAGGCATAAATGGATACTAGTTGCAACTGACTACATAAAATGGTTTGAATCATTCCATACAAAGAAAGAAACACACTAAGTAGTAATGGATTTTCTACTAAATCAAATTATTTATAGATTTTGTGTGCCTATTAAGATTATTGTTGACAATGCTATGAGATTAAAAGAAAAACCTTTAGTGGCACTATGCAAAGAGAATGGGATTGAATTGACAGATACTTCCAACTATAACCCTCAAGGGAATGGTCAAGTAGAATAAAGTAATAATAAATTGATCAAGATAATCAGACAAACATTAGAAACAAACAAGAAGTGGGGTGAATGCTAAAGTTTGCTTTATGAGCTAATAGGATCATGCCTAAGAGAGTTATAAGTAGAAGCTATTTTGAACTTGTTTATGGATCTCAATTAATTATGCCCATGAGTCTATAGTTTCCCACCTATCAACTCATGTAACAAATAGGGGATGATGAGTAGATCCATCAATATGAAATCAGGATGAACCAGATTCTTGAGCTTGAAGAAATTTGAAGACAAGTTCATGAAAGACACCTCAAGTTCAAATAAAAGCTTAATAAAATATTTGATAGGAAGGACACTCCAAAAACCTTGCAAGTAGGTGATATAGTCCTACTTTAGGACATCAGACATGAAGAGAAAGGAAATCATGGCAAGTTTGATGCCTTGTGGATGGGTCCCTATTCTATTGACTTCCAAATTAGAAAGCATACTTTTTTCTTGAGAGATCTAGATAGTGAAATATTGGAGCTACCAGTTGATGGCATACATCTAAAACACTTCATTGATTAATTCTTTAAAATCTGTACTATATTTTATAGTGTTTTTTACTTTGTCTATCTATTATTTTATTGCCCCTCTATTTTGGGCCTTAGTTATATAGTTTCCCTTTGTGATCTATTGTGTCTTAATTTATAGACTCTCCTGATCTATTTTTGTTAAGTCTGTCATGCTCTATTGATCTTTCATGAGAATTTGTTGAAAATTTCTAAGTCTTAACTCTGTAACCCAATATATTGGCACTTAGTATTATTTTTTGGGTTTTTTTTCACACCCACAAGGGGTATGCATCCCCAGGTGAGAACCAATATTAGTGCCCAAAATTGTACTAAAGTAATTAGACCATTTTCAAGTGTAAATGACTATGTCCTTACCCCAAATTCCATCTCTAATTGTTACTATATAATTTCAAGTTCATGTAAAAATTTGATAAGTCTTAATATAATCTTTGCTTGGTGAATGTGTCTTTCCCTTAGAATTTTTTGAGAATTTTGCAAGAATGCAATGTCTAACAAAAATAGGTCTTCAGACCTTTTACCTTATAAAAAAGGTCTAAAGAGTTAATTTTTTTAGACATTTTGTCCACTACAAAAGGTTTGAAGGAATTTTAATTCTTATTTGTTTTATGTTTTTTGTCTACACAAAAAGCTCAAAGGGCTATTTCCTTTGTTTCAGGTAAATTTTAAGGACTTATTTATTTAAGCCAAAGTATTTTTAAAAATTCTAAGGGATGATTCCTCTAGGAATTTTATCCACATAAAATTTTGAAGGGTCATGTTTCCATTGTAAAATTTTCAAAGGGTCATTTCCTTCAAGAATTTTTTTGAAGGACACTTGTAGAGGGGTCATTTTGCCCTTGAAAAATTCTTGAAGGGAACCTTTAAAAAGTCTAAAGGGTAAGTATAAAGGGTGAAGGACACTTTTGATAATTTTAAAGGGAACTTTTAAGAGATCTAAAGGGCCATTCCAAAATGTTGAAGGGTAATTCTATAGGGTAAGTGCCCTTGAAAAAACTTCCAAAAGGCACTTTCAAAAAGCATAAGGGTATGTTCAAATGCTTGAAGGGTACTTTAGACAAAGTTGATATGAAGTATAAGTCATATTTATTTTATGCATATTACCCATGCACAAAGTTTGAAAGAATTGCATTTCTTCGAGAAAAGTACCAAGTTCAATTTTTGTAAGGAAAATTTCTTAGGAAAAATCTCTAAAACAATTGCCCCAATGAAGACAAAAGGATCTAAGTCTCAATTATTTCAGAAAAAATGAAAAAGAAAAATTTCTCCAAGAAAATTATGTTGAACAAAATGTCCAAAAAAATTGTTCCAACAAAGGTGAAAATCCAAAGGCGAAATTCTTTTTGGCATCTTGCCCATGTAAAAGGTCAGATAAGGCTCAATTCTTGTAAGAAAAGTGTGAAATCAAAATCATTTAGGCAAATTGTCTTAAACATTTTTCTTGAGATAATTATCCTAATAGAATGTCCAAAATAATTATTGGAGGATAATTACACCAAAGAAAAGCCCAAAATAGAAGTGCTGAGGATAAATAAAAACCAAAGATAGAGAAGCTAAACATAAAAGGCCCAAGAAGCAAATAAGGAATGCCAAATACAAAGAGCCCACTAACCAAATTGATATGAACAAAGTCCTCGATGAAATTTCCAAATTAAAAATATGACAGTTGACAGGCATGTAGATGTTAACTCTAATCCATGGCAAGTAACCATTTGGATTCAAATGTTCTAGGAAGGTTGCACAAACATCAATTTTAGACCACATGAAGTAGCCATTTATTTTCAAATGTAGGTAGATCCAATGGGATACATTTTCATATAGTAGTATGATCTAATAATTCATGATAAAAATTGAATAGTTAAAGGAACCTAAGACAAGCACATGCATGATGAGTTTCAAGCTTTTGGAGTATAATTTAAAGATCAATCATGTTCTTAGAGATCTATGGTGTTTATTCAAGTGTACACAATCTGATCTATGATACATATTAAGTAAAGACTTTTCAAAAAAGCACAAAATGAATCCAATACTTCCACTTGGCAAGAGTGCATTAGCCTGATAAGATTGATAGATTGGGATGCAGAGAGCCCATGGAGTTTCCAAGGGGCACCATTTTGGTACAAGACCTATAGACAACCAATAGTGTTCTACCCCTTAGATCATGATCCGATGGAAGATATTTGCTAAGCCAAGCTAGATTTAATGGTGAATATCTAATGTTGAAAACTCAAAGACCCTATGAGTAAATGTAAAAATGACAAGTCGCATGGCTACATGCCACAAATTAGAAATTAAGAATCTCATGCTAGATCTATAACTTGCATTTTCTTTGGAAAGGATGATCCAATGATGTGAGCCAAGGGGGAATTTTTTAAAGGGCTTGGATTTCATGAATAAGTGACAAGTGTCTAATTTGGATCCAACCATTTGAATTAATCACTTTTATACCCCATAAATGCCCAATTAGATCTAATGTGGCATGCCAAATGTCATTATGTGGCAAACTTTGGTTTAAAATCTAAAATTGATGGTTCTTTAATGGATATGGAAATGATTCAAAGAATATAAGAATATTTAATTACCACTCTAGAGCATATTTTTTTAATGGCTATTAATATTTTTTATGTTCATCATAGCTAGAGTTTTCTAATTCTAATCATCACAAGGTAAGGGACTTTCCTTGGTGTGCACAAAGAAGAGATTTCCTATGTAGAAATTCTCATGATTTGCAATTGATCAATAGGAGAACATTTATTGATAAGTTTCACATGAGGACAAAATATGTTTAGCTCTTCAAATGATTTTTTCCCTCCAGCTATGCAAGTGAGTGGTCAATAGAATCTCTAGGTAGTTGCATAAGATGAAAAATATTTATTCAATCCTCCACTATGAATTTCACCATCTAGATCATGAATTCACCAGCATCTTCAGTCAAAATATCAAATGTTTATTACAAATATTCATCATTCCTTGTATAGGAATTTGCAACAGTGATTCTTTTCTTATAGGAAGATGAGGATCTTAAGCATGTTAGAGGGCATATTTTAGCTAGAAGTATGTTTTATACTTGAAGGCTTGTTTTGTAATTTTTCAAATTGTGACCCACAATTCTAAATTCAAAAAATTATAAATAGAAGGCTTGTCTTCTATTCAAGAGGTTGGTTTCCTATTGTGTTGATCTATGGCTTCCTTAGTATAGGCTCTTCCACATTTTGGGATCACTACTATGTGTGTTTTGTCTCTCTTGCTAAGGTGGTTGTAGATGTACATCCATTAACAAGTTCTGAGAGCATCTTTATATGTCTCCCCTATTCAACATGGAATAAATCCACCATGTTTGTCCCCATGGTAACATTTTAAAACATTTATGTATGTAATATTTTCTTGTGAAGTTAAATGAAAATACGTGTGGTTCTCTACTATTTTCTTTTGATGAAGTGAAATAATATGTTTTACAAATGTTACTGATAGGACATCTTGGTCCCTACTCATTACTAGTTGTCATCTTAGGCTTAGAGCTAGGTTATAAATCCTTTTCTACATTATATTTGTAAATATGTTGTTGAATAATTTATTAGGGAACCCTAGGTTTATGGATTCAATGGGAAATGGCAAATCACTCCTATTAGTTCCATTAGATTACATTTAAGATTTCTACATATTTGTAATAGGTGATGTCATGAATGATTGAAATAATCCCTAATTTTTTAAAGACTACCAATGCAACATCCTCATTTTTATAATTATCTAACCTATCCTACCATACATATGACACACCTATCCAAATATTTCAAGTGTTAATTTCTTATAGATGTATAAACATTGTATATTTAACATGGGTCTACATTTTTGCACTTTGAAGCCCAGTATTTTAGTCTTCCATTCACCCCTTTACTATTGAACATTTATTTTTAAATGAAGGTTGTAATCAATTTTTGAATCTATCTTTAGTAGCTTGTATCTAGTCTAGAACATTTTCTCATTCTATGTGGCAATCCTTCCTGGGTGGAGTGCATGAGTTTGGTTATATTCTAGTTAGATTGGTGTCTTTCTATGACAATAATCCCATAGAGGTTGAATCATAGAATATCTCCATGTAAGTAAGATACCCCATAAGTCCTCTCACCTTATTTTAGGTAGAGCCAAAAGTAATAGGGAGCTACCCATACTATTTGCAGGTGCCTCTCAGTTATTTTCTCTAGTCATTAAATCTTTGATGAAAAACCCTTCCCCATTTAAAATGACATAACATTATGTTTCTCATCATTTTTTACCATATTTATTCAAGTCTACAAGTCCAAATTAAAGAGGTGTATACTTTGGAACCAAAAAGTCCTATAAAGGTTATACATTTCAAAACTAAAATTGAGAATGCTTAAACATAAGGGAATGAGGGGCATTGAGGATAATAAAATAAAGAATGAGGAGAACATGAAATAATTTATGTCTATTTATCCTAACTTGTAACCTTTCATAGCCACTAATATAACATAAGCTTATGCTTTTAAAGTGGTCACATAATGTACTTATGACTATGACCCTAGAACATGACTTAAAAGAGTCCCTTAATCTAAAATAGATGAGTATGGAAGTTAGAGGATATTTGAAAGGATATTAAGGGACCATTACATAATTGAAAACATTTCTCTCTTCCACATTTATGCCTTGAATGCTTATCACAAATATACACTTGTTTGTAGTATCCAAAATGAATAAAGTTTGAAGGTTTTGTTAGGTGTGGAGCCTAATTGTCTTCTAAGATCAAAGGTTAAAAATATGATGTTATTTTAGCTATGTTTTGGATCCCATTATTTGTATCTATGATGGCATGGGGGTTTTCAAGGGGGGAACCCCCCTTGTGGGTTCTAGGAGGGATAATACCCCCAATAGGGTGATCTAGGGGCTGCATGCCCTAATAGGGGTTTGGGGGTTCTGCCCCAAAAGCAAAAAAATTATTAAAATTACCTTGTAAAATTGTAATTTCATAGTCAACTTGGGCCATTGATTAAAGGTTTCCAAATCTGACGATAGAGGTCATGTTTAGGATTTTTTCACCCTAAAATGTAATGTTACATGGTTGAGATGAAAGATGAAACATTTTACACATAGAGAGGAGGAAAAAAAAGGTAGAGAGGTGTAACATGGTTTGTTTTAGTATTTATTTCTCCCTTATATTGCTAAAAATAATATATTGGACAAGTTTTTTGGATGTATCCTATCTTGGGTGAACCACATTAAATCTAGTGTCTCTTATTTTATACATGTTTATTATTATTATTTGTATGCTTGATTGATTAATTTAATATTTTCTCTTGTATGCAATTCAAAGGATAGATCTATGTTTTATTTTATCCTAATAGGTTTTCCTGATCCCATGACCAACACATGTGAAATGAGGTTAGATAATATTTTTCTAAGGTGATTTTGACTCATGACAATCTCTCATATCTTCCATTTCTCTATCACCATGCTCAAGAGAGGAGAAACCAAAGAAAACCAGTACCCTACTTGAATATAGAATGTATTGTGAGTACCCAACCTTGTTAATGATTTTTCATAAAGTAGAGAGAATCAAACTAAGAAAAAAATCCCAAATATGGAATCTCTCTAATGTCCCCTTCTTTGCCTAAAATTTTAGACCTCCATCTTCTCTCTCATGTTTGTACTATCTACAAACCTAAAGGGCTCTACCAAGTTGTAAAGGAGATCAATGGAGTAAGAGGATTGGTTTTGAGTTTGTATTGAATCCTCCTACCATAAAACTACACAAATATACTTGAAAAGGACCCACCTAAAATCCCTTGACCTCCTATGTATGGATCTATTTGCACAAGTTCATATAAACTATAGAAAACATCTAAAAACATCTATTTTCCTATATTTTCTATAAATTTATAAATTTGATCCACCATTAAAGGATTAAATAAGGGTAAAATTAGTTTATTAACCTTTAAATTAGGAGATACAACAATTTTAAGTTAGAGATACACATCTTGACAAGTGTGGGGTCCACTTGGCTAGTGGGGAGGTGGATTTAACTAAAAGAGAGACCTTTTATGAAATGAAACGCATGGTCATGGCCTAAGTACTATTTTAAGACCCTTATGAATTGTGTAATACATTAAAAAAAATAACCTTTTAAAATGTTTTCAATTCAAATAGACTCATATTAAGGACTTAAGGGTCTTAACAAGGGGAATTCAAGGCTTGAATCAGGTTTAAACAAATAGGTTATGGAGAGTGATCCTAACACACATTACTAAGGTATATACCATGGACCAAATGAATCTTGTAAACCCTTAATGTTATTATTAAGGTTATCTCTAATTTTTACATACCTCAAGTAGGCTTAAACTCATGAATAATAAAAGTCTCAATCCAGTCAAATCACTTCAGCTTTTGATAAGGATTCTTAAGCCTATCAAACATGCTTAAGAACATATTTTTAGGCCTAAAAAAACATTTTTAACTCTTTTATTTTACATAATAACCATCATTAGGACATATTACACATCACCAATAGACTCAGGGAAACCATGACACATGAGTTTATAAGTAAAAACTATGACACACCATGACATTGCTAACAAGGCTTGAACACTCTCATTAGACATTTATGAGACCATGATGATTTAAGATATATAGATAAGCTAAAAGTGGTTCTAATTAAATTTTTTTATGTTAGTGGTTGATATTTTTCCTATGAGGCCAAATTTAAATATTTTTAGTGACTCTGAGGGGTGACCAACTTGCTAGTCAAGAGAACCCACTCACTCAAAGATGTCATCATGTATCAAACATGGTTTAGGACTTGGATGAAAACCTTGTAATATATTAAAATAAAATGAAACAAATAAAAACTACCAAATACACATCATCTAATCTTAAATAAACACACATAACCTAAGTAAAATAACAAGATAAGACAACAAAATAATAAGTTAATAAACTATACTTGTTTTGAACACTTATTGAACAAGACTAAAAACACTATAAACAAGTAACCTAAGATTAATTCATCCATCTAGGATCAAATTGAAAACTTGATTGATCACTATGGCACCATGAGGTCTGATTGTCATGTCTTTATTTGATTCAAATTAGACATTACTCGATGCATGAGAACTCCCACTTGCAGCTAGGGGCATAGGCATGTTCAAGGCCTCTTGGGGAAGTAGATAAACTTTTTTTTTATACTCTCATACATATGGGATGTCTATATGATCTGAGAATCAAATCATACTCATTCTACACTCTCCTTCCTTATACCAATAATCTGATTTCTACCTCAATCACGAGTTGATGATGATTTGTCATGATCTGATGTAGTGATTACCTTGAAAACTCAAGTGATAGGATTTGATTAGTGTTTCCATCCTATTATGTTGGATAATATAATATATCAAGGCCTTAAATCCCTTAGGGATTATTCAAACATACATGACACATATCACTAGTCTCTCCTTGAATCTACTTATGATACTTAGAATAGTCATCTACCATACTGTTCTTTTCAAGAACCTTCTCAAAATTCTCATGGGGTATAAGTAATTTGTCTAAACTCAAAAAAAAAATTCCAAGTCTTCCAAAAAATCCATCAAATCATTATGAATTGAAAATACATTGGCTTCATTACCATTCTTACCATTTGCTTCTGAAGTGTCATGTTGATCAATCATCTCCAACTCTTTGATAGAGTCATAGTAAGTCTCTTGATCTACTACAAATTGGTCATATTCATCTCCAATGGAGAATGGAATCTCATCAACCCACTCAAAATCCAACTCATCTTGCCTTGGTGTTTCCAAAATTGTATTATCTTCTTCAATTTCCAAATCATTATTAGTATCTTCTTTTGAAACCTCAATCTATTGTCCTACTCTAGCATTCAAATTTATCATACCAAGTCCTTCAATCTTACTCAAAAACTCATGATACAAGTAATTCTAAAGGTCCTTTAAATCACTTGGGATTTTTTGAGATTCAAAAATGTTCTCATGAAGGTTATCATCATGTTTGTCCCCTAGAGAAGGATTTCCATGAGTTTTGTCTTCATCCACTTCACCATCATGACATTCTGGCTACTCCATGTCATCCAACTTATTTTCATTCTAAGTCTAATATATTAGGATGAAAGGGTGTTCCAATCATTATTTCATCTTCATAGATACTTTAGGTGTCCTCTTTAAGGTGTTATTGAAATTCACTAGCAGATGTAACATGATTCAACTCTTGAAGGACTACCACTTCATTGGTTAACCTTGATAGATTATTTCCCACATTTGGATGTTTAAAATCTGAGCTCAGTACACTTGGTTCTTCTTTAAAAGAGGAGAAGGTGGGAGGTAAAATTACTTTGATAACCTTCTTGATATTTTCTAGGGTACTCTTCCAACTTGGATATTTAGGAGCATCAAGCTTGGAGATCACACTTTTCTTCTTGAAATCTTCAATTGCCTTGTCAAATTAAGATATAATTTGATACTCATGAATGGTTTTAGTGTGAAGAACTAATGGGTTAATTAGATAATTTGATACATATCCTTAACTAGGCTTCATGCATATCTCCTCTTCATAACTCTCTCTTTCAAGGGCAAACTTAACATAGTCTAGTGTTTTAACCCATGAAGGCCTCCATTCTAAAGTTATTGTATATTATTTAGAAGGCATGAATGGACCTTGGAAGTAATTTTGAACACATGGATGTTGACTAAGTGTGGGAGGATGAACATAATTTTTAATAGAGGAGTTTGGTGTGTAAGGTTGAAATGAAACACATAAAGTGATTCAAACCTAATTTTGACCCCTATGCCATACCCGAGTTTGCAGACCATAGAAGATAAGTCACTAGACAATCATCCCCCAATCTTGGCCATAAAGTCACTAGAAAAATATAGATAAAAACAAGGTGACAAGTATATAATAATAATGTCTTATACAATTGAAAGCTTGGGGTAAACTTGAATAATGAGTTATAGGTTTTTGATAAGGCCAAATACCATCTTAGTTAACCCATTCCATTGAAATTCAAAGTTGAAAATAGGATCATACACCAAATTTAGACTATCATTCACTAGCTTATGGATAATTTAATTTATAACCTTGTCATAAAACAAGAAATTATGGACCAAGAATTATCCGATGATCATAAAGGTAAGAAAATGAGATGGACTGGTTACTCTATTTAGCTAATCTTGATTTGTAAGGTTGCTTTATTGATGGACAAGAGTTTGGAATTCAATCTCCTTATATTTTCAAGGAAATTCCTTTAACCTATTTATTTCCTCCTTTAGATTCTTAATATGTAATCTTAGATCATCATTTTTTGGTGCAAGCTGACTATAAGGAACAAGAGGGATAAGAGGGCCACCAAGGAGGTAGAGAAGGTTCACAATGAGGTTTATAGTTTTGGTAGTAAGGAGGCCCATTATAAGGATAATAAGGGTTATCATAAGGTTGATAGGGGTTATGGCAAGTCTGATAGGAATGTGAATGATATAAATATGCCCCATAGGCTGACATAATTCCTCATGGAACATTTACAAAACAACATGAATTATGAATAAGAACCTTCCTTACCTCTGCCATGATGACTCTGTGATGTCTCTTAACATGTAATCTGATTACACATCCTTTACTAAGTGTTTAAAAATATTAAATATGAGTGCACGGTTGCAATTGAGTGCTCCAATGGTTTAATCTCATCCCATTAGGGATGTCATAACTATTAGCAACCTAAGTTGTACCTTATGAAGGAGAGTGTTCAATTCTACTTCAAACATAGACTAACATGGGAATGGTCTAAAGGTTATGGGTGATATTATAACTAGACTAGACTTATAGATTATGGGGATATCTCGCCTATTACATCAATTTTGGCTTAGTTTACTAAGACTTATTACTATTGGGGTGAAAATGGAAATAAAAAACATAAAATGAATCTACTCTAAGGATGGTGATGCACTAATGTAAACATTCATCCACTTAATTTGGAATCTTAACAACACTAGTGGACTAAAAAAGTAACTAAATAGTCATCTTCATGAGTTCCTATGAAAAAATGTTTCATGTGGAGGATGTATTAGGCAACTAGAGTGTAAATTTCATGACAACAAGGTCTGTTATGAGATTTGTACCAATCAAATCACACATCAAACCCCATCACCAACACTTCAACACACCACATAACCTACATAAGACACCATATTTATATCTAGGTGAAAAAGGACCTATAATGGATGTAAATCCATCACATATACAAATATACATAAGTATAAACACACTATTTATCATCATGAAAGACCTGTAATAGTTTATTAATCAATCTAATAAGATTATCAAGTACAAAACCAGATAGATTTTCTTCATATTCAGATGAGGGATACAAATCAAGGCCCTAAGGCCTATATATATAGTAGAAAAAGAAGAGAATGAAGGGGATAATGGCATGGAGGAGAGAGGAAAAGGTCATAAATGACCATAGTCCACTCATTATTTTAGTTACATCAGCTACAAATAGTCCTCTAAAAGACTCTCCATATGGTGAGGCTCCACAATGACTCGTTAAGTATTGAGGTGGTGTAGTGGAGGATGTGGTTGACTTATTAAACTTATCTCAAATCATATGTGTTCCCTTATTTGGTAGTTACCTTCTCTTTTTGGTAGTTACAACATCAAAGAGATGTTATTAGGCCTTCATAAAACATATAATGATCTATACTCCTTTTAAGCATATTGACCAAGTTAAGAAACTAACTTATTCCTCCATTATGAACATGGAATGTGAATTTATTTCCACCTAAGGATTAGTTACCATGTATAATATCTCTAGATTAACTAATTTAAAAGTATTTCTACACCATTTTGCAACTTTTTTTATTGACCAAGTAGGCTAATTAGGCCTAATTACTTAACTATACATGTTTGGTAGCCATGGAAAACTTGTATGAGACCTTGATGAGATATGTATAATTGAGTTTCAATTTTTAACCTACATCCTACATCATGTCATAATCCTTTATGATCAAAATACACCTAAAATATTTTCAAATTAGATGACTAGGTCACCTTCTCCTTTCACATATACATAATGTTTATTTAGAAGAGAGTTACAAAGGTAATTCCAGGCATAATTCTAGACATTTTATGACTTGGGAAGATGAAATAAGTGTCAAACCTCCCCCAATGATTGGCATCTCTCAAAATATCTATGTACCCTATAAATCTCCTAGAACCTTAAAAAAACATACTTTTATACCAAATCTGTATAGTGTGCACAGAGACTAGTACTATGGATAGGGTCTCATCTAAGTGTTATAGATGTTTCAAGTGTTTTTTAAGGTCATATAGGAATTTTTGGTTTCCAAATCTTAACTTTTTGTAAGACTGGTCTATAGTAGGGTTTAAAGAGGGTTTTGGAGCTCCACCATCTTAATGATGGTTTATAAAGTATGGACCTCCAAACCAAAACTTCTTGTTATGTATCTTAATTCCATTGACCCATTAAAATTTATTTAATATCTTGAATTCCCATACAAAATGTGTGTTAAGATATGAACATAAGTTGGTAGGATTGTAGTCTTCTACAAGCAACTTGGGCATGCTTATAATCTTAACCTTTGTTCATAAGCCTGATCTCCTTAATCTAGTTAAATATTTCATGTATTTCAATTATATATGGGTATTAAATTAAAAATAAGATCATTTCCCCGTGTCTACTTGTGATTGGAGATATAAGCACTTGAATAAATGGCTTGCATTGACTATATAAGAATGTGTAGTTTGAACACGGTCTTGAGACCAATTTGACCATTTAATTGTATTATCCTATGTTAAACAATTTTGTCATGGTTTTTATATATTCTAACACTATCTCATTGTTTTAACTATGCTTAGAAGGGCCTGAGTATGATTTCATAGTGATGTGGGCCTAATAAGCCTAAGACATGTTTTTAGGCCTAATTAGCCTTGAATAAGTTTTGAGGGTTCAAGTCACCTATAGGTGATTATGTAACCCCTGATGTTGTTATGATATCATGTTGACCTCAATCCCCATCTTATGTACTCATTATTTCTAATTTAGACTATCTCATCAACATTTTTCTCTTGGACTTGCCCTTAAGTCTCACTATTGTCAAGCTTGAGTATGGTGACCTTCATATTGTCTTCCACCTTTAAACAAGTGACAGAGTTTTTGAAAACTAGGTAACATACCCTCAGGGTCTAAAAACACCATTAGGTTTATGTTTTTCATCAATTCATCCCTTTTCCCACTATTTTGGATAATTTTAGGGTTTAAGTTCTACTAGGCTTGAGTCACCCTAAGACTAGATTTTGTGTTTTTAATGCCTCTAAATGAGGTTTATGTTATCATGAAACCATTAAATGATGATTTTAGGCCTTTTCCTTAGATTATCTCATCTTTTAGGGACCCCAAACATATGGGAGTGCCTACAACTTCTTATACAATCTTGTTTTGGCTTACCTTAGGCCTAGTTTAGGCCTAAAAGACCCTTTTATACCTTAAGTGATAAACCAATCCAATAGAGAGACTAATGAGAATTAATAAAAAATTATACCCTTTCTCTTATTCCCTCAATAAATTCTAATTATGTGGCTTCCCTTAATTCCTACACACATGCTTATTATTACATATTCAGGCCTAATATGTTCTCAAAGCTCCTTTTACCAATATGAGACTCCTATCACTTGGAAACTTTTTTTATGCCTTTTGACCTATTTTTCAGATGTATATAACCCTAATAACTATTTTAAACTTATATATGTCTCTTGATTCCATTATTTTATCTATAAATACCTAATTTAGGCCTAAAGAGCCAACTATCAAGGCCTTTATTTCATTGAAAAAGTAAGGCACTTTTTGGGGAGGGTTATGGACCTTGAGAGAGACATAATAACTCTCATTACCTCTATACATTTTATTTACTAAACATACTTCATCAAATTTCATATTGAGACCCAAGATCCTACCTATTTGATAGTATTGAATCATGACTATATGTAAGAGAGTAGATCTAGACTATAGGTGAGGATGACTTCTCACTTGTCCCTTGAAGTCCTATTCAATATAATAAATGAAACATAAGAAATTTATTCTTAAAACCCTATGATATATTCACACACCTTTAGATACCTTAAGATAAGTTTATTTGCTCAATTTATCCTACCCTCCATAGTTAAGCCTGTAGGTCTAAAAGGGATTGTGTTCTTTTATGTATTTAGGATCTCATATTTATCCAATGATCCTCTTAGATTCTTATTAAATTTATTTTGGTTTCAAATATAATCATTACATGTTTAAAAATTCTTAGTCTCTACCCTTTTTTTAACATAACTCTATCATGATCTCAAGCACACAACTAAATATAGGTGAATGTTTGGGTCTCTAACTATGTATACCTCATTTTAGGAGTGATTAATACTTCCTAAAAGGGATAAATTTAATAAAGGCCTAATTTTATCTTCTATCCTCTTGAAATTAAAAACCCCTTTGCCATAAACATTTCTCCCATTTCACCACGGTAACCTTATGTATGCACCTTCTCTTTAAGTAGGTCTAGTGTATGAATCTTGATTGACCCTATATAC
>JARHVA010004725.1:417500-472500 GCA_037957365.1 Torreya grandis | reverse complement strand
TATGGCACACCTTTTGAGATACCTATAAAGTCTCTTAATATAATTTTGAGCTACACATACAACCTAATAATTTCTTGAAAATATTAAAAATATTTTTTCCTAATCATGATACTAAGAAACAAGATTATGTCTACATGACTGCATCTATATATCAAATAAAAATTATAATGAACATATCATTGATAGCATTATATGTATGGTTACCATATTTCAAAAAAAAAACACCGTGTGTGTGTGTGTGTGTGTGTGTGTGTGTGTGTGTGTGTGTGTGTGTGTGTGTGTGTGTGTGTGTGTGTGTGTGTGTGTGTGTGTGTGTGTGTGTTATTATTGATTCACATCCATCAATTACACATGTAATTATGGTTGATAATTTATTGAATAGAAATTTAATTACAATGTCATTTATATAGTTGAGGGTGTGCTCAACTATATGTACTTAGTATAACCATATCACTTAAGATTAATGACAAACTTTCATGAACACCTATTGGTGGTATCACATTACTAGTCATTATAGGTCCTAAGAACTTCATTTTATGGTATTATATACTAGAATATAGTTGGTGATGAGCTCAAAATATGGTTCATTATTGACATGTTATTTCCCTCAATTCATCTCTCGAAGGATATTATCTTATGCAAATCTTAGATTCTTAGATAGCTATTACATAGAAAATAGATATTTATCTTGTTTATATTGAACCAAAGACTAAACCTTTAATTTTTCATTAATGTCTAATAAATATCATGTTTTAGTGATTTTTGTTGTGAATAATGCTAGGGAAAAAGACACAGGTGATGTATAGTAAACATGAAATTTTGATCTCCGTCCAGTATAACTACGGACTCCACAAGCTTGCTTCTATTGACTCTGTAGGCTTGTTTCTATGGACTCTATACGCTTGTTTATATGGAATCTATAGGCTTATTTCTACAGACTCTATAGGCTCATTTCTATGGAATCCATAGGCTTGTTTTTATGGACTTCATAGGCTTATTTCTACAAACACCATAGGTTCATTCCTCCCAACTCTGCAGGGTCAATTCCAAGAATTTTGTAAGGATGAAGCTACAAATGGGGAAGCTGGTGACTAGATGGGATAAGAGAGAATCACTCCATTTGGAGTAAAATAAGGAAAATACCAACCTACTATTTTATAGGATTTTATTTTGATAAAATTGTATATAATTGGATCTTAGGACTATTATAGGATATGATATCTATTTCATCAGAATAATTAGATCTCTTAGAAATCCAATCTCATATCTTTGGATGAATGGATCGACCCAGGAATCCTATTTCTTTGCAACCTATTTTGACTTGATTATATTAGTATAAAATGTAAGACTATCACCATTGAAAAGGATAATTAGGTATAGATATCATATGATAGAGAGTAGATAATAGAAGAAAATATTTATACGAGTATATTATTGGTTTTAGCTAAATTGTAATCATTTTAATTTTATGAATTATCACTTCAGTTTCCAGCATTGATTAATCTTTATTCTTGAGTCTAAGAGGAGCAAGGGCCCACTCTCCTTGGAACTAGGAACTATGTATGATATTTATATTATGTTTTATTAATTCATTGTTATAACTAATTATAATCTTGTTAATGTTTACATTTATTCATAAAAACATCAAAACAAATTCATAGGTTTAAAGGCATTTTATTATTACAGAATCATTTCATTTATAAGAAAAAGTGTGTTATCTTTTATAGTAGACATGTGAAGTAAATTTCCTTTTGTTAGTGAAGAGTGTGATTTTAATTTCTATGCAAGCATAAATAGGATTGTGATTTTTACTTTCAGCAAAAGAGTGGATTGATTTGATTTCTTCCTTTTTAGTCAAAAAGTGAATCAAGTAGTTTAGGACATATGTATTTATTTAGTCAAAATTAGAATAGGATCATCAAAACATCCCCATAAGTAGAGTTCTAGATCTACCATCCTATACCTTACTACAGATAGCTTTGGAAACTAGCCATGGTTGATAAGACATCAATTGAATATTTATTAAATGAGGAGTTAAATGACACTCATCATTTTAGGTGTCATTGTTGGGGATATAAGGTGTTAGTAAGGTAATAATTATTGGTCAAGAGTGAAAAATAGAAAAATGGTAAATCCCATAAAAATTCAAAAAATTGATGTACCATCTTAGAGATTCTAAAGGATGATTCATCCCAAAGTTTCCACCAAGAACACAAGTTGGCACTCCTTCAACATCTCTAAGTAGTGAACCAAAAGTTACAAGTGAAACCTATCTTCAAAAATATTTTTAAACATGGATAGAAACCAGGCCATTGCCATAAGTAAGCCCCATATGACAAATATCTTAGGATCAATCTCTTACATGAAGACACTATTTAGAAGTTTCCATGGATTTAGAAGAAGCATTTAGAAAATCCATAACTGAAGAAAATTTTGAGAATTTTGAATAACCCATAACTAATACCAAAAATATTTAGTGGGAAGATTATCCTAGCTTTAAAAAATCATCAAAAGAAATGGCTCTCCAACAAAATCAACAACTTGCACAACCAGGAAGGAATTTTTCCTTTCCTATTGTTGTAGATCCTAATTATCAAACCCCCATGAAAAATATTTCACTAGCTAATTTGCCAAATTTCTAGGGAAGATCTATAGAAGATCTTGATTAATTCCTATTTGAGTTTAAGGTGATATGTCAAATGATTACACAACAGATGGCTTGAAATTAAAACTATTTCCCTCTACACTTAAAGATGTAGCTATGAGATGGTTCATGGGTTTACCTAGCAATTCGATTAGAACATGGGATGACATGGAGATAGAATTATTGAAAAAATACCAAGATTATTTCTAAGTGTGATAAAGAAAAGAGGATTTATTCAAAATCAAATAGAATAAGTATGTATCTTTAGAGGATTATTTGGATAGATTCATGTTCACTCATAAAAGAAGTAATTATCCACTCACTGAAGACGTTCAGAAATTAGTTTTCTTAAAAGGTTTGGATGAAGATACTAGAGATGCCTTAAATATAATGGGAGGTGGAGACATAAATAAGTTGGATTTTGATAATATTTTTGAGCTTTGTACTAACTAATCTCAAACAAAACCTAGAATTAGGAAAGGAAGGTTTGGGAAATCTAATGAAGTGGGTAAGCTAATGGAATAATTTACTAATCTAAAGATAGATATCCTAGTTACACTAAATAGTACTTTGGATGGCCTTTAAGCTAAGGCAAATGCACCAAAACTCTTAGCAATCTACTATCCTAAGTGCAGATAGAAACACTCCCTTAGAGACTACGCCCTAGAGAGAACTAA
This sequence comes from Torreya grandis, assembly GCA_037957365.1. Classification (NCBI taxonomy): domain Eukaryota; kingdom Viridiplantae; phylum Streptophyta; class Pinopsida; order Cupressales; family Taxaceae; genus Torreya; species Torreya grandis. Next base: position 469,179 of record JARHVA010004725.1, on the reverse strand, counting down.
TGTTTCATCATGTGGGATCTATGATGCAACAGATCATGATATCAAACATTGTACCTTTCTACCTATTTTAAAGAATCAAATGAAAACACAAATCTAGTCCACTGAAGAAGTAAATTATATCCAGAAATTAAAAATTTCCCTACAAAACTAGGCTCAAGGATAGTTTAATGCAATAAACACAGTTAATCCATGGATGGCACCATGGAATGTTTCAATTCCTTCACCTTTTTAGAATCAAACCCAAATTCCATCAATCTAAAATCCATGGGCAGGACAATATTGGATGCCAACACCACCATGGATGGTGCCATAGCCACAACAATAATGGGTACCACAGCAACAATGGATGCCACAAGCATATCAACAATGAAATCATCAATGGAACCCACAACAAAAATTCAACCAACAAAGAAGACCACTTCCATAGCAAACTATTATGCCACCCCTAGTTATTTAGTAGTAAGGACACATCAATCAACCCTCAATACCTGTATAACCAATAACAAATCCAAAAAATAAATAACTAGCACCTATTTATGTTAATGAACAAGAAGAGAATTAATTTTGGAGCTATTGAGTGTTTGAATGTACATTTAAGATCAGGGAAAACCATACAAAAACCTCTAGTTCTCATTTTTGAGATATCTGATGAAAACAAAAAAATAGAATCATCTCAATTAAACACTAGAGAAGCTAAAATCAAAATGAGCCTTGAAGCAAACAAAGGAAAAACTACTACACCAGTAGTTCCTTTTCCTAAAAGATAAATATAAATTGGTCTTCAACCAAAATAAAAATTGGTCCATGAGTTGTAAAAGATCAATATTGAGGCACGCCTTCTACAAGATATTAGGTATATACCTAAATTAAACAAGATCATCCAAAACCTTTTTATCAAGACACCTAGGAGGAAAGAAAAATATCTAGGAACCATTCATGTTGATGGAAAAGCTATAGATTTATTATCAAGCAAACTATTAGTTCCAAAATATGCAGATTTAGGAAGCCCAATGATCACAATCATAATCAGAGATAAAGAAATTCCTAATGTCTTGGTAGATTTGGGAACAACAATTAATATTATGACAACTGATACTCTCCATGCATTATCTTATATAAGAATGCAACCCACAACTACCATTCTTAAAATGGTAGACCAGTCTATAACTAAACCAAAAGGGACTATAGAAAATGTTTAAGTACTAGTAGACCAGTCCATTATTCTTTAGCAAGACTGATTCCTCTTGGAAAAGAGTTTATTGATAATGTAACCATGTTTCATAAGCTAATTCCTCATCCATATCCTCTAAACTCATTTATTAGTGAGTTTAAGCAAATATAATCCAACTACCCAAGTACAAAACTAATCATGGTATTACCTAGAAAGATTTTGAACATCAATAGTTGGTTACCAAATGAAGAGGAAGATCAACTCTTTGAAGTAATGGAAAGACATACCAAGGATTTTACTTGGGATTATACCAACATGAAGGGAATTCACCCTAACATATACACTCATTACATTTACATAGAATCTATCAAACTAGTTAGATAACCACAAAGAAGAATAAACCCAACATTAAAGGAAATAGTCAAAATAGAAATCCAAAAGTTGCTAGAATTTGGGTTTATTTACCCCATCCCAGATAGCCAGTGGGTTTCACCTCTGGTAATTGTGCCCAATAAAAATGGAAAATTAAGGGTATGTGTATATTATAGAGAATTAAACAAAGCAACACTCAGAGATTACTTTATTTTACCTTTCATTGATCAAGTTCTTGACAACTTGGTAGGAAAGGGATATTTTTCTTTCTTGAATGGGTTTAGTGGGTATAACTAGATAATGGTAGCAGCTAAAGATCAAGATAAAACCACATTTACCTATCCTTGGGGAATTTTTGCTTACCGAGTACTTCCATTTGGACTCTGTAATGCTTCAACAACCTTCCAAAGAGTAGTTATGAAAATATTCTCTAACCTTATAAATGATTGTGTTGAGGTATATTGGATGATTTGGAACTTATGAAGAGGCTCTTGCCAACTTCGAAAGAGTATTGATCAGATGTGAAGAACATCAATTATCTTTGAGCCATAAGAAATGTTTGTTGATGATGGATCAAGGAATAGTCCTAGGATACCATATTTCTACAAAAGGCATTCAAGTAGATCCAAAGAAAGTCAAAATAATGTCTAATTTACCTATTCTACAAACACAAACTAAAATTAAGAGTTTTTTGGGACATGTTGGTTACTACAGACACTTCATAGATAATTTTATCCAAATAATTGCCCCTATGTTTGCCTTGCTTACAAAAGATAGTACATTCAAATGGAGTGATAATTGCCAACATGCCTTTGAGACCATTAAAGCTAAACTTGTTACTAATCTATTATTGAGAGGACCAAATTAGACTAAGACATTTCATATATACACATATGCTTCCAATAAAACACTAGGAGCAGTCCTTAGACAAAAAGATGAAGAGGGTAACATGTATGATATATATTATATTATAAAAAACATGACACCTATTGAAAGAAATTACACCACAACTGAAAGGGAATTCTTAGATGTAGTCTATGCAATTAATAAATTCAGACACTACATAATAGGCTATAAGGTATTTGTGTATATAGACCATTTAGCTATTAGATATCTTACCAACAAACCAATTATGGGAGGTAGGGTTATTAGATGGTTGTTGCTCTTACAAGAATTTGATGTTAATATTATAGATAAACTAGGGAAGTCTAATGTAGTTTCTGATTTCTTGTCAATAATGAACACTATAGGTGAAGAAGAACCAGTGGAAGATAACTTTCTAGACAAACAACTATTTTCTATTTCATCACAATCTTCGTGGTTTGTTGATATAGCCAATTACCTCACCATATGGAAGTTTCTTATACAATTTTCACAAAAAGAAAAGAAATGTTTAATTAAAGAAAGTTCTTTTAAATGGATTAATGGAATGTTATTTAAACTTGGACCTACCCATGTGTTTCACAGGTGTGTGACAAATAGTGAAGCTTATGATATCATCAGATCTTGTCATGATGAACTAGGAGGAGGTCATTACTCATCTCAAAGAACCATACATAAAATCTTCGGAGTAGGATACTATTGGCCTCACCTTCATCACCAAGTAAAAAGATATGTCAGACACTGTGATACTTGTCAAAGAATTGGACAGCCTACTATTTCAACAAAGATGCTCTACACCATCATCTTCAATTGCTTTTAGAACCATTTGAGAAGTAGGGAATTGATTTTATAGGTCTTGTGGATACTCCTTCTAGAGGAAAATAATATCTCCTAGTATGTATAGACTATGTGACCAAGTAGGCAGAAGTGGAAGCATTAACTCATGTTAGAGAAGATATAGTAGCTGATTTCTTATATTTCAAAATCATGCAAAGATTTGGTAATCCAAAGGAGATAGTATTAGATCAAGGACCATAGTTCATTTCAAACATGATAAATCACTTCATGTAGGTATATCAAACTAAACACATAAAAACATCTCCATACCATCCACAGGATAATAGACAAGTTGAAGTCACCAACAGAGAACTAGAAACCATTTTAACTAAGGTTGTTAATTCTAGTAGAAAGGATTGGGTAGATAAAGTAACATAAGTTGTTTGGGCCTATAATACTACTTGGAAAATAACAACTAGATTTTCACTTTATGAATTCGTTTATGGTAAGAAGTGTTTATTCTTTATTGAATTTGAATTACAAACTTTGAAAACAACTGTAGAAGTGGGGATTAAATTAGAAGAAATACAAAAAGAAAGATTCCTACAACTTAATCAACTTCATGAGATGAGGATGGAAGAATTACAAAGAACTGAATTGGTACAACATCAAAGAAATTTTTGGCATGATTCACAAATCAAGCAATGGAAGTTTCAAAAAGGAGGTTGGGCACTAATGTTTGATTCCTAATTTCAACAGTTTAAAGAAAAATTTCAAACAAGTTGGTTGGGACCTTATCAGATTGAGGTTTATGAAAATGGTTATATTAAGCTAATACCTATTGATGAAACTAGAAGAGCTCTATTAGTCAATGGACATAGATTGAAGCTTTATCATAAACCTCTCAATAAATAAGAATTTGTTCAAAAGGTAAAGGATCAAGTAGTTATTTTGGAGAGCTCTACTTCTTTTAGAGAATATGCTCCTTGATAATCCTGTAGTTTATTATATATATATATATATATATCAATAGTGAAAATCCTTCTAGGCACACTATTTACAATGCATGCCTAGAAAACCAGCTTGTTAGCTGGCTATGCATTGTAAAAAGGGCTTTGGATAGAAAACTAGCAATGGTTGGCCAAAGGGCAAAAATAAAATTTATAAGAAAATCTCATTGTGTCACTATGATGGGTCATGTTGACTAATCCATGCAAACTTATTTGTGTAGGACAAATGGAGAGCAAAGGATAAATATAAGGCCAAATTAAGTAAGACATATATTTTATTTATCTATGTTTAATTAACTAATTATATTTGATTTAATTAAGACTTATTCTATGGAGATGACCCAAATTTGAATCTTCCAAAATGGAATGACATGACATAATGAAGAAGCATGCAAACAAGTCGTCAAAGGTGTATGGATAAGTGTGCAACTTTGATATAATCAATTGAGTCATCAATTATGATAATGATAGGACATCATAAAAAGGGGTTTTAAATGAAGTAATGAATCGCTATCACCATCAAAGTGACACATCATCATTTCACCCAACTTCTAATAATGGATAAAATGGTTGGCACACTCTATAGAAATGTGTAGCACCTAACAGTATCAAGTCATCACATCAAACTATGAACTCATGTAGCTGTAGCATTTCATATGAACCATTTCATTTCTATAGACTTCAACAAAAGCTAGTTTACAGATCCTCCATGATTATCCCCTACAAATCCTCAATGACTGTTGCCTACCAAATTTAATAAAAAGACTATTTTAAACCTAATTAGAGTTAAAGGAATAGAGTTAACTATAAATCCACATAGAAATAGGATAGAAGACAAGATTAGAGCTGAAGAATGCAACAAAGTTTTATAACTATAAATATTTTATGGCAGTGTTTAGTGCTAATGGTTTGCTACCTTTCACTAAAAAGTTCCAGGGTTTTGATGAAACAATGCTAAGTGAATTCATCACTAATCTCACCCCTAAATTTTTAATTGTGAAAGGTATTTTTATTCCTATTACAACTCAAGTTATAAGCTAAATTATATAAGTTCTAGAAGAGGGAATTAGAGCTACAGGCAAAATTTCATTTAGTGATTTAATTAGTTAGTTTAATGGTAATGAGAAGACTAGAAATTCATGTCTAGTAGATTCTCTTGAACCTTGGAAGTCTGTAGCCAAGTGGGTACTCAAGTATATCATTTATGAGGGGCAACATAGTCTTTTAGGGGGAGATACCATGAAAATTTTAATACACCTTAAGCATGGGAGACAAAAACCTCAGTAAAAGATTAAAATCCCATCCTTCTTATATGGTGCTCTACAAATTATGTCTACAACCCCTAATGTTGCTCTTAGGCACCATGGCCTGATTCACCTCATTATCTAACATCACTTCCTTTAGTAAGGACAAGAGGTCTGGGAGGAATTTTTGAATAGTATAGCACAACAAATTCTAAATTTTTTTGCATAATAAACCCCAAATTTACCATAAGAACACCCATCTCCACCTGATACATTAACTGAGAAAACAATGCCAAGGAAGGCATCATAGACTGTAGTCTCCATAGAAATCCCTTCTTCTTCTTTAAGAAGAATCACATGGTCTCAAATCCCTGAAGTTTTAAGGTCTCCACAAGAACCTCATGAATCCATAGTACAACCAATTGCCTTGTTAGGAAGAAGGAAATTGAGATGAAAGGTTGCTACAAAACCTAAGAAGACTAAGGGTTTGATGGTTGAGAAGAAAATCCAACCGAGTGTAGCTTAGAGAGTGACTAAAAGAAGGTGAAGGCTCATTCTAATAGATGAAGATGAACAAAAGGCTACAAACATTCTGGAAAGTCTTAAAATGGTATCTCATTCCCACATACATCAAAATATCTCTACACCTACAAATATTGAAGAAATTCCTTCTGAAAGGAACTCTCCAATCATAATGGAGGAGCCAAATCTAGAGGAAGAGCCACACATAGTAGAGGAATAAAGTATGGTAGAACAACCACCTATTCTAGTTGAAACTCTAATGGATAAAGGGAAAACTATATGTAATAATGAGAAAGGTGAATCATATAATTTAAATGATCATATTATGTAGTTAATTTTGCAACTTTCTCAATCTCACGCTCTTAAACATCAACAAATAGCTAACATTGTTGACTTGATCAGTCAATTGTAGAATAAGGATCATCTCAACTCATTTTTGGTGTAGAAATTAGATACAACATCTGTTGATCATGCAACAAAAGTTCATAGATTAGAGGAAATAATAAAGGAACATGAAAGTGAACAAATATATATTTGGATATATGTAGAAAATATGAAGAAGGAAAATAGGAGATTATAGAGTTTGGTAAACTCTTCCAAAGCACCTGATGTTGCACCTTATACTCCTAAGGTATTTGTTGACCACGGTTGTCAAACATGTAATCTAGGTATTTCTCCCTTATAAATACTACATCAAATTGAAGAAGAATATACCATACTTAAACAAAAAAATAAAGATGCAACTTATTTAAAAAAACTCTTGGAAATTGAAAATAAATAATTATAAGTTAAATTCCAAGATTTAGAAGAAAATTTGTAGGATGCATGCAAATTAGGGGAATCTCTTTTGGCATGTAGGAATCCTTCTCCTGCATACAATTTTTTTTTATTTGAACAATTTTATAGATGGCAACTTCTGTAGATCTTTTGTCATCTTCCTTAAAAACATTGATAGCCAACAATATTGTTGTAAATTTTCTATAGTGCTAAACCTGGTCAACAGGATTTGCTTTGTGAATTTTAATTACATGATTTGATCCTAGGAGACCATGAGCACAATAAATTTTTGATAAACCTTCATGTAGTAAAAGTTTAACTAAGGGAATTAAATTCTACATTCAAAAATTAAATAGCATGGAAAAGTATATTTGAGGACTATACAAATCATGCTAAGACTACGAGATTATGTGTCTAACTAGCCTTTCCTATTCCCAAATTGATCAAATAGAATTTTAACTATCTTATGTTAAGTGATGATATTAAAACACATAATTTAAAGGATTTATATGATTGTGTTATTTCTTTTGATTTTTTTTCAATATATAGTTTTGATTCAGTGGTGGCTATAAGTGTAAATAGATGGGACTAACTTTCAGTGCCTCTTAAAAGATGACAGGTCATGTCCCCAAATAACTTAAGATGGAGTATGAGGAGAGTGTCTTCAATTTTGGAAATCTCAATAGAGTTAATAAACTCTAGGGGATAGCAAAAATGGATTGGCATGAGTTATATAACCCCTTTTCTAATCATACCTATTTCAGGATGCCAGAGTTGGGCTTTACAATTAGAGGAGCAATTCAATATATGGAAACAAATGATTCAAGCACATCAAGGATTTAAAATCAATTTAGACAAGAATATAACAAATGAATTTGATGAATATGATTTGAGTCAGAGTGTGGAAAGTAGAAGCCCAAGCTATGAATGCCAATAAATATTTATAATGGGACTTGTAAAATGTAAACCTTAGGGGAGATGATGAGCTTAGAATATGGCTCATTATTGACATGTTATTTCCCTCAATTCATCTCTCGAAGGATATTATCTTATGCAAATCTTAGATTTTTAGATAGCTATTACATGGAAAATAGATATTTGTCTTATTTATATTAAACCAAAGACTAAACCTTTACTTTGTCATTAATGTCTAATACATAACATGTTTTAGTGATTTTTGTTATGAAGAATGCTCAGGAAAAAGACGTAGGCAATGTATAGTGAACATGCAATTTTGATCTCCATCCAACAAAACTACAGACTCTATAGGCTTACTTCTATGGACTTTGTAGGCTTGTTTCTATGGACTCCATAGGCTTGTTTCTATGGACTCTATAGGCTTATTTCTATGGACTCTGTAGGCTCATTTCTATGGACTATGTAGGCTTGTTTTTATGTACTTTGCAGGCTTGTTTCTATGGACTCCATAGGTTTGTTCCTCCCAACTTTGTAGCATCAATTCTAATAATTTTGTAAGGATGAGGCTACAAATGGGGAAGCTGGTGACCAGATAGGATAAGAGAGAATCATTTCAGTTGGAGTCAAATAAGGAAAATACCCATCTACTATTTTACAGGATTTGCTTTTGATAAAATTGTATATAATTGGATCTTAGGAATATTATAGGATAGGATATCTATTTCATTAGAATAATTAGATCTCTTGGAAATCCAATCTCCTATCTTTGGATGAATGGATCGACCAAGGAATCCTATATCTTTGCAACCTATTGTGAGTTGATTATATTAGTATAAAATGTAAGACTTTCATCATTAAAAAAGATAATTAGATATAGATATCAGATAATAGAGAGAAAATAATAGAGGAAAAGATTTATATGAGCATGTTATAGGTTTTAGCTAGATTATAATCATTTTAGTTTTATGGATTATCACTTCAGTTTCTAGCATTGATTAATCTTTGTTCCTGAGTCTGAGAGGAGCAAGGGTCCACTCTCCTTGGAACCAAGAATTGTGTACAGTATTTATGTTATATTTTATTAATTCATTGTTATAACTAATTAGAATCTTGTTAATATTTACATTTATTCATAAAAACATGACAACAAATTCATAGTTTTAAAGGCATTTTTTTATTCCAATATCATTTCCTTTCTAAGGAAAAGTGTGTTTTCTTTTACAGTAGACATGTGAATCAAATTCCTTTTGTTAGTGAAGAGTGTGATTTTACTTTCAATGCAATCATAAATAGGAGTGTGATTTTTACTTTTAGCAAAAGAGTGGATTGATTTGATTTCTTCCTTTTCAGTCAAAAAGTGAATCAATTAATTTAGGACATATGTCTTTCTTTAGTCAAAATTAGAATAGGATCATCAAAACACCCCCATAAGTGGACTTCTAGATCTACCATCCTATACCTTACTATAGATAGCTTTGGACACTAGCCCTAGTTGATAAGACATCAATTGAATATTGATTAAATGAGGAGTTAAATGACACTCGTCAGTTGGACATAAACTATATTATTTGGATGCTAGTGGCTAAATAAAATGATAGAAATCCCTTCCATATTACATCATTGCCTTAATGTTTTTCATAATAAAAAACAATACACTATTTAGTGTACACTTTTTGAGCTAACTATACAAATTTTTAAAAAATTTCATAAAGTATCTTAAGAGCTTTCAAAAAAACAAATAATTCAACCTCATGTGATATTTTATACTATTTAACCACCTACGGTTATTATTCCTAATATACTTTAAACTCTATTTTGGACTCCTTGGTTCATTGATCATAAATAAAAGACACATATAGTTACACTAAAAATACACACAATATGTAATAATCCAAGTATCACAATTGATCTACAACCTCTTGCATTGGCTCATACCAAAGCGGATATTAAGAGTTCAACTACACAAAGAAGAATTATATAGGTGTGATTCTAAAATCCCATTTACATCATATCAATTATTGAGACAATGATTTAGGTCACTACATAGCTCTGACCATTCTTTTAATACTTCTAGAGACACATCTAATCCCACACATCCCATCATATTTTATATGATATTAGTAGTTATCTATGTAATCCTATCTCTTGTTATTCATCAATATAGCATATTATAAGATATTTTATTTTTCAAAAATGTATTATTTTATATTATGAGCCTTTCATTTGAATCCCTCCCTTGAGTTTTCACCATGCCTCATATTTCTTATAGATTTGAAATCCTGGCACTTAGTTCCTCTTATATTGAAATTATTCTAGCCCTTAGTTATATTGATTTTTGTTCACTTTCGAATATCCTTTGATTATTGATCCTATTCCAAAAAAATTCACATTCCTCTAATGATGAAAAAATACATATTAATAATTTATATTATAGCATGCACAAAGTTTTGAATGAAGTTATAGTTTGTTTGAAATCCTCTTCTTCTTTCTTATGGATTTTCTTCCCTTGGCTTTATTAATTTCCTTTTTTTGGCTTATTCTTATTTCACCCCTTGGATTATTTTATTACTTGATTGAATTATCCTAGATTTTTATTTATTGTAACCCTTTTCTTTCTCTTTGTGTGATCTCTACATTCTTTAATAAAATCATAAAAATAAAAAGATAATAGAAATCATAAAAATAGAAATAAAATTTTTCTTTTATCTTTGTCGATTGATACATATCATGATTAAATATCTATGATATAAGTCTACATATACATGTTACACACTATGTACACCCTAAATTAATCAAAAAACCACACATATCATGTCTTTTCATAGTCCTTTAATAGGTGAGTCTGACTGGATAATATGATCTTTATTCACATTTAGCCATGTATTTCATTTTACTCATATTGGTCTTATTTCATGCTTGAGTCACTTTTTTGTATATTCCTAGTTATCCTGGGCCTTTCAAACAGTCATTCCACCTTATCCAAGTCAAATTTCCCATGCTTACTTCATCCCCCCAAGTCCTTATCTTGTAGGATAAGAGTGTTGGGACTGGACTACAACATTAGACCCTAGGGTGTCCATTTTTAGAGCTCCTGTCTAATGTCACTTTGAGCATCAATGGTCAGTTTACACCACTTAATGAGTCTTAACCAATTTATTAACATCATCCTTAAGTTTTTCAATGTTTTCCAAATATGGATAAAGTTCTAAAATTTAAAACAAAGAATTTCCTATATAGATGATGTCACAAGGAATTTTATATCTAGTACTTATTACTTTGGCACATTACATAATTAAAATCAGTCAATGGTATAGCTTACCATTTTTCATTACACATAGACTTGCATGCTTGATCAAGGAAGGGCCTAAGCAAAACTTCATTCTTGCATCTACCTTGAACATTTATTATGTATGTTCCCTAAGGGAGAACTACATTTGATCTGAGACCCTAGCTTGAGGTTTAATTTAGGTAGCGATCAAGATAGTAGGGGTTCTAGATCATGTGATCATACTTCCCCTAACCTAGTTTTTCCCCCTTATGCTTTTTATGTATTTGTTTGTTTTGTGTGTATAGATAGATCTAGGGTTTGAAGATTTAAATACACCTAAAATGAGATCTATCACCATTTAGCCATTAAAATTTCATATACAGGCTCACATAAAGATAGTCAACAAAACCTAGAAAGCTCAAGTCTCAAGGACAACATTGGTAGAAGAGGACTATAGCACCAAACCCTAGGGTGTCCTATTCTAATGCTTCTATATTTTCATATAATGAAATCTAGATCCAAGTTCCTAACATCCTCCTAGTCTAGTGTAGGAAATTTCAACTGCTGAGTCATTCATTACAACCTATTTATCTAGATAAGTTTTAGTATTTTTATACACCAATAATTTGATTAAATTGATAAAAACCTATATTTAACTATATTTAATTAGATTTTCCCCCTTACTCTAGACCCTTTATTATTTATGAACTATACCCTAGTTTCCAAAAAATAATAAAACATTTTGGTGAACTCAAATTACTACAAACAAATATCAAACCCTAAGTACCCTTAGGGTTTTTCCTTCATATTTTTATGCAAAAATTTAATTTAAAATTTCTGATTTTTGTATAAATTTTTGTGCATTTATCCTATTTAAAATTATTTTTAGAACTTAAATTATTTCAATAATTTATAAAAAAATTAAAACCCTATCCAAAACCCCTAGATTTTCAAACTAGGTACTCGAACCCCAAGCCTTCCTTACAATTTTTAGATAAAAATTTTGTAATTTTTACAAATTGTTTGGAGTGTCAAAAATATTTCAAAATATCAATGTTAGTAATTATTTTTTACAAAAATTCAATTTAATATTTTTGATATTTTTATATTTTTTTGTGCATTTATCTTATTCAAATTTATTTTAGAATTTAAATTATATCACTAATTTTCAAAAATTCTAAAACCTCAATCCAAAACCCTAGATTCCTAAACTAGGTCCTCAAACCCTAAGCCATCCTTATAATTTTTAGAAAAATATTTTGGAATTTTTACAAATTATTTGAAGTGTCAAATATATTTTCAAAATATCTATGTTAGTAGTTTTTATTTTATTTTATTTACTTAATAATATTTTTTCATCATCTCTTTAGTGAGGGAAATAAAATGGCCACATAGGTACTTCTTCCCTCTCATCCTATAGATTAATTTCTAATTTTTTCTCATAATTATGACAATGAATGTAAAATTTGCAAAATTGTACATTAGCTAGGAATGTGGAAAATGATTTCATTTACAATGAAGATAATTACTATTGTTTTAATCAGGAATATGATGATACATGTGAAAATGATAGTGAAGAAAAAGTAGATGCATATTGTTCTCTCAAACATATCTCTTTTATTCCTTCTTCTGAAGAGAATAATTTTGACAAATGGGAAAGGTACTTTTCACCTCACTCTCCTATGCATAATGAACCAAATGAACTAATTAGTCATGCACTTCCAAGTGAACCTCTTATTTATGATCATTTTCTTCCATGTGAACATAATATATCTATTTCTTTTTCTTCTTATATGTTCAAATTACAACAATATGAATGCCATAGAATCAAATTGTCAATGCATAGTTCAAATGATACATCTCATGTTCTTAATTTTACTTTGTCAAAAGAATGTCTAAATGATAACTCTCTTTTTCTTACTTATCATATTATAAATGGAAATAATGTATACACTCCATCCATGAATAGCATACATGAACATAATATTCCAATTTCAAATCATAATTTATTTCATATTACAAAAGAATTACATTCTTCTCTTAAACCTCTCCCTAGTTACAATGGAAGTGATAATGAGTATGATAGTGAACATGCAAATGAATATGAAATTGAGAGTGACTATGAACAATATTTAAATTATGATAATACATGGAATAATGATTATTATTATGCACATAGTGAAGAATAAAATGCATCTCATGTTTCTAACTCTTCTCTCACTCCTCTCAAACATAATGCACTACCAAATGTTGTCTCTTATTCTATGTATGATTCTATTTCACATAATGCACATGTAAATGATAACATCACATCTTCTACTCAACTACAATGTGATTCACTCATACATAAAGATACCAATGAATCTCCCAAGCCACCCCTACTATAGTAAAACCCAATTCTCACTTTTCACCTAAAGATAATGGTAGCCCACATCCCTCTATTAGGGTCTAAGTTACTATTACTCCCAAGGTTCAAGTGAGAACACCCACTCTTTATGATCCAATTACTAAATGTATCATTCACATGGCTAAAATTAATGATAAAATTTAATGATTAAATGAACTACTTCAAAATTCTAATATACCATCCCATGAGATTATGTCTTTGATGCATGTAGTAGGTGAATTACAACACCAAGTCCATCTCCTTACCCTACAAAAAAGGCTTTGTTGACCAATTTTGCTTGCAAGCCAAAATAGTTCACCTTCTCCCCTTACTTTCAAAAATAATCATTTACGGGTTATACAGTCTAATGGCCTTATTCCAGCTCAGTTCAATAATTTGGTCATTGGCCTGGCACTTTGGTTCAACAATTCATTATTTTGGCCTAGTTCAATTTCATGTTCACATCCTTGCATAAGGCAGGTGCTTCAAAGAGGAAATCAGGTGAATTTTAAGTCAATCAAAAAGTTGGGCACATTTCAAGGCCAAAGCCCATGGCTTAACATCAAAGGAATGGATCAGGTGAGTTCTTTTTCATTCAAGGTTTGAAATAGTTTAAAATTGCTAAAATTGGTTAAGTCCCGAAGGATTTCAGGCACAGTTCAAGTCCAGGCATTAGCTAAGTCTAAAGCAAAAAAGGGACAGGCAAAATTTCTACAGACTTTTTGTCCATAGGATTACAAAGCAAACGAGCCCATGTGGAATTTATATGGACTTTTGTTCATGGGAATGTCCATGTACAAAAGGCCACGGCTTAATATAAAAGCAAAAACATAAGGCATGTGGCAACATTTTTTGTAGACTTTTTGTTCACAGATAATGTCCATAGACAAAAGCCCACAGTAAATAAAATGAACAAGCCCTAGAGCATTCCCGCAGACTTTTTGTCCATGGGGAAATAGCCTAAATAAATCCCATGGGACTTTCAAAGCCTGACAGCCATTCAAGCAAACCACGACAGTCCACGCAAGCCAACTAGTAGGCAAATAAGCAGGCCATGAGGAGACAAAAGCCAAAGCCACAAGCTCGTCAGTAGTCTACGTGGATAACAAGGGACTTCTAGCCAAAGAACCAAAGGGATATTTTGAGGGGTGAAGGGTGTTGAGAAGTTGACAAATGAAAGGAGCAGGCTATGAAGAAGGAATTGGCAGATAGTGAAGGCTAGCATGGACCCGACTAGAAAAAGCAAGGGTGCCCGTAAGGAGTTAACAAACAACAAGGACCCAACAGGGCATGATGATGTTCAAGGAGGATGTCAAGTTTTAATTAGCTAGTTTATAATGATAGCCATTGTGTTGAAAGAAAACAAAGAAGAAATATTGCCAAAAAGAGCTAGAAAGTGAAGCGACCAGCTGAAAGTTCACCCCTAGGGCACCTATCAGGATAGATAAGACAAAATAGAAAGAGACAAGGCAAAAAGCATGGTCCCAGTAGAATTTCTGATGTTAGCAATAGTATTTTTCTTCTTCCCAATGAAGACTCGAGTAGCCACTTACAAGGAAAGCACCAATAGGAGTCTCTTGGTCTTTTTTGGGATATATGTTGCGAATTGTTTCATTTTGTAATCTATCTTTTGACAATTTTACAAGGCACAAACCTATTGAAATTTTCACCTAAATCAAATAAAGACAGCTTTTTACCTCTTCTTGGATGGATACTCTGTGTATGTTCTGAGTGTTTGATTTGTGTTCAGTCATTGTCTTCTAATGCTCTCACAGGTTCAAGCACTAACACACCAGCTATCCACAAAGTGCCATTTTCTACAGTTGACAGGAGGAGATCTCTATTTGGAAGTATAGAATAGAGGAAGTCATTTACAGTATGTATTTCATAGCATCTTGGTGAGTCCCTGTTCCTATGTTTTCATAAGAACCTCCTTACCAATTTTTTGTACCCTGGTCTTTCTATGAAGTCTAAGTGTATGTATGTATTTGTTTGATTCAAGAGTGGGTGTGAGAAGGTCATCTTATTCTGGTGTATCACCTCTTTAGAGTAGGTTGTTTGTTTTCCTATATCTTTCTCCCTTTTCCCCCTAGTTTATCTATATATCTATATATTTATATTTTGCACTACCTAAAACAAATAATGATACATCAAAGGGAGCTAGCCCTTAACTATAGACTATCCTCTCTAGCTTCACCATCCCACAAGTGAGAGAGGAGTTTCCATGTTGTGAGGAGAAGATAGGAGTTTGATTTCCTATCACTAGGTGCATTTTCCTGCATCAACAGTTCTGGCATGCCCATTGGGACCAATTTTTAATGAAGTAAAGTTCAGGGTTGATGCTAGTCTTGATACAACAAATTAGAGTTTTCTAGCATCTGGTGACTCCACTGGTAAGAGCTTCAATTTTCAAATTAAGACTAGTTGCTTAAATTTTCTATGCCTAAGGTCACTATAAGGTCTGGTTCAAAAGGGATTCCTTTTGATTTTGTTGAATTACCTTTAAACTCTGCTAAAAGACTATGATTTGAGAGGACCCATCCTTATCCAATAGAGAATCCTCCTAGGCCTATTATAAGAGACACAGTCATAGCAGAACCTTAGTTACAGCCAATCACAACCATGGCATTGCCTTTTGTAGCTTTTCATGGTAAGAGTCCCTTGAATATCCCACGCTATGATCCAATCCCAGGAATAGCTCTCAAGAATGTACCTTGTTTTGATGGAGTGGGACCTATTATAGCCATTGAGCATATTAGGAATATTGCCAACCTTTGCAATATTCACAATATAACAGAAGAAAGCATTGCCATCAGACTACTAGCTTTGTCTCTAAAAGGCAAAGCTCTTGAATGGTACAGCACCTTGCCTATGAATTCAATACATTCCTAAAATGAATTAGACACTCAGTTGACAGATCATTTTGGGGAAAAGAGTGATGGTCTCTTGCTTGCTGAGCAACTGATGAATATAAAGAGAGATCTACACAAGTATATGCAAGACTTCAACACACATTTTCAAAAGACTTGGGATAGAATTACCATCCTGGTAAGACCAACTCCTAGCTACACTTTCTTGTACTATTTAAAGGCATTAAACAGTGATATTGCTATGATGATCCAATCTATGGGAGGACATATACTGCCAGCTACTTATGATATTGCCATAGCAACCAAAAATTGCTTGGTTCAAGCTAGGAAAATCACCCCTAGACCCCACATGCCACTTTTCCCAAAGATGTTGCCTCCTATACAAACTATTGCACCCACATTAGCCCCCGTGCCTAACATTGAGAAGCTAGTGGTTGTTCCATCAAATGAACTTCATGAGGTTAAAAGCCTATTATAAAACATGTCAAATGAATTTGTAGCTCTTAAAAGGTAGCAAGCTCAAAGTAACAGGGCAAATCTGGGAGATCAACATTATGGTGAAGTACCTAAACCCCCTTTTTAAGGCTATAATGAAGGACAGGGTTAGCTCACTTAGACCAGGCCTTTTCAAAATTATAACTCAAGCCCCTCTTCATCATCTAAAGTCATGGTGCCTACTCAAAAAAATCTAGTACAGGAGTAGCCAGGTTGTTTGACCATGCGATATGGTCAAGAATAGGCTATTTACACAAATGAGATGATGGACTATTTTTAGAATGTAGATAACCAAATAGCTTCTTAATCTTAGATAATCGAGCCTTCAATGTAACCTAGAATGAGTATCAATTAGGGCCAGCCTGATTCCATGCTCATGAATCATATGGAAGGGGAATTTTACTCAATTAATTATGTGGGCATTATAGACAATCAGGCTGATTATGTTGCAGCTAACATGAGGTTCAAAAGAAGAGCAGTGATAAAAGCCTAGGCTACCACTCAGGTAGCAGCAATACCTCCTCCATTGCACTCCAATTCAAGGCCCCCAAACTTTAGGCAGTCGTCTATACCTTCAGTGCCTTAGCCTACAGCTTCAGTTGGGATCAGCCCAAAAGAAAATGTGAAGGGAAGCAGTCCCCAAGTCAATATAGTGGACCAGATGAAGAAGTTGCATATGAATATCTCTTTATGGGATTCATTGTCTCTTTCAGGCTAGAAGGACGTATTGAAGAAGGAATTGCAGGAGCTAGATTAACAAGTTGTCCCAGCAAACACTGATAATGTCTTAATGACCAATGGATAACCTTCCACTTCAGGTTAGGTAAAGAAAGAAGCAAAAACTCCACCTTTCTATGTATCCTTGGTTATTGGGGATTTCTTGGTATACAACTGCATAATTGACAGCGAGGTCAGCACCTCAGTAATGCCCAAGTGTATTGCTAACAAGATGCGACTGAAGTATGAAGAAATGAACAAAGGAGTCCTGAAACTAAATGGGAAACCTGCAAAAATAGTTGGAATTATGAAGGGTTTAGGCCTAACATTGCATGCTTGCCCAACCTTCTCAATTCCCCATGATATAGTGGTGGTAGACGTTCCCCCTTATTTTGCAATTTGCTTGTCCAGGGACTTCACATCAAAGATTGGTGGTTATCTAGTGGCAAATTGGTCATATCTAGTTTTTAGAACCAAATATGGGACCAAGGTAAAAATTGAGTCTGAGCCACTCTACAAGGACCATCTAGAACCATACACTCCCAAGGTAGTGAATGTCAGTTACACCATCATTGACCCAAAAGAGTCCCAAACAAACCAATCTCCATCTTCCACTCTTGAAGGCGTCACAAACTTACTCTTGGATGAGTGGGGAAATGATAATTTGGAGCATGATCTATACAAGTTCATTGAGGAGGCAAACCTTGGAGTCTACTGCATGAATGAAGAGGGTGCCTTCATGCAAAATTTAATGAAGGAAAGTAAAGAAGACCTTGGCCTATGGCAGCTATATTTTGACAGCTCCAGAAGTAAAATAGGCACTGGTGGTGGGGTGATGATGGTTTCCCCTTCCAAGGAAAGGTACTTTTTAGCTTTCCATTTCCAATTCTCTTGCACTAGCAATGTTGCAGAATATGAGTCTTTGATCCACAGGCTGGAATGGCCAAGAAAGAGAGGGATTAGAGAGTTACAAGTCCTGGGAGACTAAACTAATTGTAAATCAAGTGAGAGGCCTAAATCTAACCAAGAACTCCTTGATGAGGTCTTACAAACATAGAGTTTGGGACTTGGTGGAGGATTTTCTTGCTTTTAACATTACCTCTATTCCTAGGGAGTGCAATAAATAGGTTGACAGGCTGGTAGCAATTAGCGCCCATTTTGATGTTTCAAAAGAAATAAGTAGAGATTGTGGTTTATGCCACTTGAAAGTAGTGGTTTAGCCTTCAATCTTGGATAATATTGTAAATTCATAAGTCTTTGAAAGTGACTAGCAAATAGCTCTCTTCCTACAAGAAGAAGCTAAGTTTACAGCACTCAACCAGGTGAAGTTGTAGCAGCAATATGGCAATCAGATTGTTCAGTTAAAGAATAATAAACTCCCTAAGGGTCTGGTCATGCTTGAGAGCATATTCAATGGAGATGACCAATTAAGAAATGACAAGGCATGCATCAAAACCAAAAAGGAGAATTTTGAAAGAGTTGAGATCTTCAAGGACAAGCTACTTGTGCTTGGAAAAGTCTACATGGTTCAAGAAAGGCAAGCTTTCATTTTGCTGTGTCAAAAATTCACAAATGTTTTTGCATGGGATTATAGTGACTTGAAGGGTTTTGACCCAAGGCTTGCCCAACACACCATTGAATTAAAAGAAGGCACCAGACCAGTCACACAGAAGTAAGGACCTATCAACCTGACAATCGAGCCCCTCATGCAGAGGGAACTGGCCAAGCTGATTGAGTTTAGAATTATCTTTCCAATCAAACATTCCTCATGGCTGGCCAACCTTGTTCCTATTAGGAAGAAGAATGGGGAGATTAAGTTGTGTGTCAACTTTAGAGACCTTAATAAAGTATCTTTAAAAGATCACTATCCCCTTCTAAGAATGGAGTGAATCCTTTAGAAGGTAACTGGAAGCACACGCTTCTCCCTCTTGGATGGTTATTCAGGGTATAATCAAATTCTAGTGCAAGGTTGTGATCAACATAAAATGGCCTTCACCACTAAATGTGGAATGTTTGCCTATAAGAAGATGCCATTTGGGCTATCCAACACTGGTGATACTTTTTAGTGAGCCATGGACATGGCTTTTGAAGGCTTGATAAACAACAATGTGCTGGTCTACCTTGATGATGTGATGGTATTCTCCAAGGAAGTGAGCCAACACATAGAGCACCTCAAGCAAATTTTTGAAAGGTGTAGGGAGTTTGGCATCTCTCTTAACCCAAAGAAGTGTGTGTTTGTTGTTCATGAAGGGAAGCTCCTTGGCCACATTGTGTCCAAGGAGGGTTTATCTATTGACCCTGAGAGAGTTCACTCTATCCTAGAGATGTCCCTCCCAAAGCACAAGAAAGGCCTGTAGAGTTTCTTTGGTAGGATAAACTTCATTTGGAGGTTCATTCAAAATTTTGTAGAGATTGTCAAGCCACTCACCCCTATGCTAAATAAGGGTGAGGATTTCAAATGGATAGCTGAAAGGAAAGATAGATTTAAGGCCATCAAGCAAGCCATAACCTGGGCTCCCACTTTGATTAGCCTAGACTTCAGCAAAGACTTTAACCTCTATACTTTTAGCAATGAAGAGGTGATATCCACCATGCTTACCCAAGCTAATTGTGATAACCTTGAATAGCCACTTGACTTTTTTAGCCAAGGATTAGAAGATTTTGAATTTAGGTACACGTATGTAGAGAAGCAAGTCTTGGAAGTAGTGAGGAGCTTGAAGAAATTTAGGCATATGTTGTCTAACAATAGGATTCACCTTATGGTCTCGCATCTTGGCATCAAGGAATTCTTGACCAATCAAGACCTGAATGAGAAGAGGGTAGGGTGGATAACCAAAGTGATGGACTATGACGTAGACATCAAGATCACCAAGCTGGTGAGAGGAAGAGGCCTATGTGAATAGCTAGCTACAAAATTAAAACAAGAAAGGAAAGACAACTTGTTAATTCATGATGTAGACACTGCAGAGGAACTGGCTGTCATAAAGGATTGGACACTAGACATGACACATTTACTTACTACCGATGAGTGCCCACAGGGTCTTGATAAGACTAGAAGAAGGTATTTTAAACTCTAGTCTCTCCCTTATGTCTTGGTTGATGAAGTATTGTTTAGGAGGGACTTCTCTGGGGTCCTCCTAAGGTTCATTGACTTGAACCAGGCTGCTAAGGTATTGGCTGAGTTCCATGATGGACCAGTAGGTGGTCACTTTGCCCCTAGAGCTATGGTAGCAAGGATAATGAAAGCTAGCTATTTTTGGCCTACTCTTTTCAAGGATACCCATGCCTGGGTAAGAAAGTGCTAGAAGTGTGCACTTTTTGATGAAAATTAGTGATTGGCTACCATGCCTCTACAGCCCATTCAAGTTGAGTAACCATTCATATAGTGGGGCTTGGATTTCATAGGGATGATCAATCCTCCCTCCAGTGCTAGACACAAATGGGTCTTGACTACTACAAATTATTTTAGTAGGTGGGTGGAGGCTATTGCTCTAAAAGAGGCAAATGAAAGTGGAGTCCTAGAGTTATATGAAGATCTAGTGACAAGATTTGGGGTCCCAACCACCATAATCTCAGATAACACCTTGGCCTTTCTGGGAACCAAAACTAGTGAATGGGCACTAAGGTATGGTATATACCTCAACACTTCATCAAATTATTACCCACAAGGGAATGGGCTGGCTGAGTCCACCAACAAGAATTTGATTAGAATTATAAAGAGGACCATGGAAGAAAATTAGAGAACTTGACATGCCAAGCTGAAGACATCTCTATGGGCCAACCAAATCACTCTGAAGAGATCAATCAAAAATTCTCCATATACGCTTTTATATGGAAGGGAAGCTAGGCTTCCCATCTCACTTGAA
The DNA here is from genome assembly GCA_037957365.1 of Torreya grandis. Taxonomy (NCBI): domain Eukaryota; kingdom Viridiplantae; phylum Streptophyta; class Pinopsida; order Cupressales; family Taxaceae; genus Torreya; species Torreya grandis. Next base: position 447,904 of record JARHVA010004725.1, on the reverse strand, counting down.
TTACCAGCATTGGATCTCACCCATCAGCTACAGTTAGAAAAAGGAACCAGCATGGAGGTTAGGTTGTGTGAGCTAATGGAGCTCCAAGAGATAAGGGACCATGCCATGGCTTCAATGTCTAATCGCCAACAATAAGTAAAAAGACACTTCGATAAGAAATCTTTGTCAAAATATTTCTTTGAAGGAGACATTGTTTTGAAATGGGATGAAGACCGAGCTAAGCCTAGAAAGCATGCAAAATTTGATGCCCTGTGGAGTGGTCCTTACATGATCACTCAGTGCAAGCAGCATAATGTGTTCCAATTTTCTAGGTTGGATGATGAAGAACTATGTATCCCAATTAATAGGATACATCTGAAGAATTTCCACCAAATTTTGGTTCGGCTGTACATAATTTCCCTTGTTATTGTTGTTGTTGTTTTCCCTATTTTCCTTAAGTGCAGTTGCACAGGTAGTATTTTTTAGCCTTGTGTGTTTCCCTTTGCATGTGGGGTAAAAGATTCATGTTTGATTCTTGATCTTTTGGAGCTATTGTTAACTTTCATTGTAGCTACATCTAACTCTGTGCCTGATGGAATGCAAGTCAACTAGGTTCTAAGCATAGCAGGCACGCTTCCCCTATCAGTCACCAATATGTTGACCAATTTTGCTCTCAAGCCAAAATCATTCACCTTCTCCCCTTACTTTCAAAAACAATCATTTTTGGGTTATATAGTCTAATGACCTTATTCCAGCTCAGTTTAGTACTTTGGTCATTGGCCTGGCACTTTGGTTTAGCAGTTCATTGTTTTGGCCTAGTTTAATTTCATGTTCACGTCCTTCAATAAGGCAGGTGCTTCAAAGAGGAAATTAGGTGAATTTCAACTCAATCAAAAAGCTAGGCACATTTCAAGGCTAAAGACCATGGCTTAATATCAAAGGAAAGGATCAGGTGAGTTCTTTTTCGTTCAAGGTTTGAAATTGTTCAAAATTGCTAAAATTGGTTAAGTCCCAAAGGATTTTGGGCACAGTTCAAGTTCGGGCATTGGATAAGTCTAAAGCAAAAAAAGGACAGGAAGAATTTCCATAGACTTTTTGTCCATGGGAAATTTCTATAGACAAAAGTCCATGGGATTACAAAGCAAATGAGCCTGGGTGGAATTTGCATGGACTTTTGTCTGCGGGAATGTCTGTGTACAAAATATCAAAGCTTAATATAAAAGAAAAAACATAAGGCATGAGTGGAATTTTTTACAGACTTTTTATCCACAAAAAATGTCTATAGACAAAATCCCACAACAAATAAAATGAACAAGCCCAGGAGCATTCCTATGGACTTTTTGTCTGTAGGGAAATAGCCCAAACAAAGCTCGTGAGACTTTCAAAGCCTAGCAGCCATCCAAGCAAACCATGATAGTCAACGCAAGCCGACTACAAGGTAGATAAGTAGGCCATGAGCAGACAAAAGCCAAAGCCACAGGCCCATCAGTAGTCTATGTGAATAACAAGGGACTTTCGGCCAAAGAACCAAAGGGAGATTTTAAGGGGCGAAGGGTGCTAAGGAGTTAACAAATGGAAGGAGTAGGCCATGAAGAAGGAATGGGTAGACAGTGAAGGCTAGCATGGACCCGACTGGCAAAAGGAAGGGTGCCTACAAGGAGTTAACAAATGATAAGGAGCCAACAAGGCATGAGGATGTCCAAGGAGGACGTCAAGTTTGAATTAGCTAGTTTGTAATGATAGCCATTGTGTTGAAAGAAAACAAAGAAGAAATATTGCCAGAAAGAGCCAAAAAGTGAAGCAACCAGCTGAAAGTTCACCTAGGGGGGCCGATCAGGCTAGATAAGACAAATAGAAAGAGATAAGGTAGAAAGCATGGTCCCAGTAGAATTTTTGATGTTAGCAATAGTATTTTTCTTCTTCCCAATGTAGACTCGAGCAGCCACTTGCAAGGAAAGCACCAAAAGGAGTCTCTTGGTCTTTTTTGGGATATATGTTGTGAATTGGTTCATTTTGTAATCTATCTTTTGACAATATTACAAGGTGTAGCCCTGCTGAAATTTTCACCTGAATCAAATAAAGATAGCTTTTTACCTCTTCTTGGATGGATACTATGTGTATGTTCTGAGTGTTTGATTTGTGTTCAGTCATTCTCTTCTAATGCTCTCACAGGTTCAAGCACCAACACACCAGCTATCCACAAAGTGCCATTTTCTATAGCTGACAGGAGGAGAGCTCTATTTAGAAGTATATAATAGAGGAAGTCATTTACAATATGTATTTCATAGCATCTTGGTGAGTCCCTATTCTTGTGTTTTCATAAGAACCTCCCTACCAATTTCCTGCACCCTGGTCTTTCTGCCAAGTCTAAGTGTATGTATGTATTTGTTTGATTCAAGAGTGGGTGTGAGTAGGTCATCTTGTTTTGGTGTATCACCTCTTTAGAGTAGGTTGTTTGTTTTCCTATATCTTTCTCCCTCCCCCCCCAATTTATCTATATATCTATATTTTACACTGCCTAAAACAAACAATGATACATCAAAGGGAGCTAGCCCTTAACTAGAGACTGCTTCGCCATCTCACAGGTGAGAGAGGAGTTCCCATGTTGTGAGGAGAAGACAAGAATTCTACTTCCTGTCACTGGGTGCATTTTATTGCATCAACAGGCTTATAAGTCTTAGATAGATGCTAATGATTTACATGGTAACCCACTTCTGAAGACATTTGTCAAATCTTAATTTCATAACTATTTCTAGATATCACCATTACCTCATTTTTATGAAACTAGAGATCCATTCATGTAACTTCAATCCTTTCAAAAGGATTTACTATCTCATGTGAGTCCTTTGATCTACTCAAGTTGTTCTAGAAGACATTAGTGGGGGAAGAACATAATTGGTTATTTATCTTCTCCCTATTGCCTCCTTGCACATAGATGATGACTTAGAGGAGGAATTTCTTAGATATTACATAGAAACCATGGGTCCTTATTTTACATTTGAGAAACTTGACATATTGCATCAGAATACTTTAGAGCTAGTCAGTGATTATATCTTACGATTCAATGCTCACATGTTAAGATTGATCTATAAACTAGTAGATTTAGAGATTCAACACATCTTTATTAAGGGGATTCACCAACCTCTCCTTCAGTATTTATTATATCAAATAAAGTCCTCTTTTAGTCACTTATGCTATGTAGTTCTCACCTTGGAAAATAAACTGGGATTTATTGAGGTAGATTCAGTTCATCACATTACTCTAGATTTCACAACAGTGCTTTCATCTACAAATCTTAGCACATGACATCTACCATGTCCTAAACAAGATAGGAGACCTCAACCAAAAAAGTAACTAGTTAAGAATAAAGAGCATGTCTTGCATTCACAAACTACAATATGCACTACAAATAACAACATCAAGACACCACTATAGTTTGATTCAAAGTAGGATAGCCCATGTGTCATATTATCAACACTACTAGATAAAAGGTTAATCGCATTGACTTTTACTCATGAATGAGATCCAAATATCTTATAGAAACAACCACATCAGCCCTTTTATAACTATCATAATATCTATGGACAAAAACATAATGATTGCTATGGACTTAGAGATTGAATTAATATATGTGTTGATAATGGCATCATAACATTTACACAGGGGGTACTTAGATCTCCTCCATCATGGATTCATATACCTCATTCCTCCATGATTGAGTCATCCCAAGACATTCCTTCACTGGAATCATCATTTACTCATTGTGAGTGTAATGAAGCTTCTAAGATAGAGCTTCATAGGAGATCTCCTATTCCACCTATTTATAAGGTTTGGAAACTAGTACATCAAGATCAACATACATATAACACTATAGTAAGAGGATTACATAGTGTAGTTCCATATACATATCCATCATAGTCATAGAAACCATAATATATTACCATTTTAGAGATATATTCACTATGGCTGAGTTTTTTGGGTTCTATCTCATGTAGCAACTTTCTCCAATTAAGATTAGATGAACCCACATCATAGAGTAATGCTCTAAAGAGATATCCACTATGGCTTAGCTTTTAAGGACCCATTTTAGGTAGAAACATACTATGATTAAGATTAGATGATCAACCATCATAGGTTTTAATTTCTTCTCAATCTATCATTTAGTCATATGCATCATAGCAGAGGCCATAGGGTACTATTTCACATAGCAATCCATTAGGATTGTAGATAGATGATCCTTCTTCATAGCACATAACTTGAATTGCACATCCAATAAGGTTACATTTGGTAGAGTCTCCACATATAGCTACAATTAGTGCATCATAGATAGTATCAAATATAAAGAATGTTTTTATGTAGCATGAGTAGTATGGACACTCTTTTAGTTGGCCATTAGGCAGGGATACATCATAGAGTGATATGATGCACATTCATATTAGCATCAGTTCATAGATTCACTTCATGGGGAAATGATGGAGCTAAAGGTCCAACCTTTGTATTATTGAGCCACCTACTTAGAGGGTTTGGACACATAATCCAAACATTGATTAACACATTCATAATTACATAGTTTCATTTAGTGGAAAATGATGGAGGCAAAGGACCAGCCTTTGTATTCTTGAGCCACTCTCAAGAAATAGAGCATAGAAATATCTCTTACATCCCCTCATACTAATAACTAACATTTCTAGTTCTAAATAGCCATCCCTAGCCAAACCAAATTATCCAAATTTAGACCTTACCAATATCCTATTTCTTCCAATCTTAAACCAATTCACTTTATCAAAATAATTTACCAATTTTAAAGCCAACAAATTTTTTGCTCACTTATGATTACAAATCAAACCTAACATCAAGCCTAAACATATCATGAACAATCACATCACATCCTAAAATTTCATCTTACCAATCTTATGCAATCTCAAAATCAATACCAAATCAACTATTTCTAATCAACCATTTACAATAAAAATACCAATATATTCCAAAATCCATAACATAAATACACATGATCCAAAATAAAAAACAATGTCTATATATATAACTAGTTTTCAAAAATATGTACATCATAGTAAGATAAAATCAATCATGAATGGGAATCCTACCCTTACTCTTGCTCTGACTCTCCCCACTAGTACCAGTCCCATAATCTACTCTAGCACTCAATGACCCTGCACCTCCTTGAACTCTGAAATGCCTCTTACAATGACTCTCTCACTCTAGTAGCTGACCATGCTCCTCACACAAGTCTACATATCACCATTTAAGATCCATGTAATCATACATGACCATCATGATAACAAAACCATAATTAGGTGGAGGCATCCTATGCCTATCTAGCTCAACTCTTAGCTCATCTCTCTCCCCATGCACCAACATATATAACTATAGCTATAACAGATCTATCAAAAAAAGATCATAAACACCAACTATAACTATCAATTGATCTATCAAACCCTCCTCCATAGTATCATCATGTACATGCTATGTAATCTCTTAGAATGTTGACTCAATGATAGTCTCATAGTATTCATCATCCCCATTCCCTTCACTAGTCTGTGCTTCATCTAGAGTACCTCCCACTCCAATTACACTCAAATTAAAACACTAAATGAGATATATAATTTTAAATTAAAAAATAAAGCACAAACTTATGTACAATTATAATATAATTATTGCTTACCTCCCATCATCTGGATCGACATAATATCTTCATACTCAAGAGCATCCCTTCCATCAATAGGATATAATAGATCCCACCGATGCCTATCCCACCATGTGGTATATACCTTTATATATCCAACATCATCTACAATAGGAATGTATATAGCCACATCTCAACCACCTAGTGGTAATGGTGCTAACTCAACCTTTGTAGGCCTTGCAAGAGCTTTTACCCTCACTAGTGCATGTGCACTCCTCACTAATACCGATGTTGTAGGGGGCACATCTTGTGGTAACCCAAACTATCTAGTCATGCACTCATACTAAAATCAATCATACACTCCAACTTAGCATTCATGTATCCAAAAGGTGACCCTCATATACCATAGTTGCACTCCATCCTTAGCCCACCTAGTAAATCCTCTATAGGGCCTCTATATAATATCATGATCCACCAATCTATCTAAAACTCATCTATAATGAACTATCCCAAGATACCAGATAGACGATGTACTCATCCACCACTCCCCAAATTTTTGTAGATGTGCCCAAAGTAGCCTAAGTAACATAATTTAATGCACAAATACAATGTGTTCATAATCATAGTAGTGGAATAAAGTAGCTACACTCACACTACCATTTAATGCCTCTTACATAAACCTATAAATATCCTTGTATAGGTGGGCAAGAATAATTATACCCCATGAGAACATAGTTCCATAAACCTCAACACTACAAATAATCCTATGAATCATATATGTAATCAACACTCCACTCCCATCCATAACAACAAATGAAGACAACAAAAATGATAATAACTTATGTAGGCATGGAACACTAGATTATAATATAACTAATAGTAGCACATCACTATCACTACCTCTTTGATGTAATGTTGTCTCTTGTATTTTCACCCTTTGATAGGATGCAAAGCTCCCCTCATCCAAGTGGAATAATGGAATCACCTCTAGGCTTGTGGGTAGCCTAAAGAATGAGGTGAATCTCTAGATAGGGATAACTCCCTTGATGTACCACTTAGGATTGAACCTAAAACTAAACTTGGGGGGTGAAAAATAAGAAAGATAATTTAAAACAAACTAATCTAAGGGAGGTGATACACCAAATTTATTGATGACTTCCAATCATATGTATGCTACACTAGAGACCAAGAAACTAACCAAAACATACACTTTTCCAATCTAAGTCTTCTTGCATCAATGTTACATTATAAGGTTATGGAAGAATGTATTATGCTAGGAGGACTAGTAAAGAGGCATTGAATGGCACTAATGAAGATAATAAATCACTTATAATTTTACATTTCCTAGAACACATCACATTCCCTACAAGAATAAGCTACAAATAGGTGAGAGAATGTGACAACTTGCTAATGAATCCATAGTCTTGACTAAGCAACTTCAACATTCAAGTAAATAAAATTATGAAATTTCATGGAAGAAGTAAAACTTAGTAATTTTATTGATAAAAAATCTATAAAAATGAGTATGTATTTTCCATACTTAGGTGGAACATCGAATACAAATGGCCAAAATGGTTAGTTCTTATAGAACTAGAGAGAGAGAGAGAGAGAGAGAGAGAGAGAGAGAGAGAGAGAGAGAGAGAGAGAGAGAGAGAGAGAGAGAGAGAGAGAGAGAGAGAGAGAGAGAGAGAGAGAAGAAGAAGAAGAAGAAGAAGAAGAAGAAGAAGAATTCCAAAGATTACAGGGACACTTGTCAAGTTTAGAGAAGAAATTAATTATTCATGTGATAATTATATTTTATTATCTATTCAAGGTTAGGAGCTAAAAGTGTCAATACAAATCACAAACTTCATGAAAACTGGCATAAAACTCTCCATTTTACATAGAAACACTACCTTCATGATTAGGCCTATTTAAGCATCCCATAAGTGATTATTATTGGTTAAATGATTATAATTTAATGGGATACTCTTAAAATTTCCTCTCCATTAATTTTTTCATGCTTGGTCCTATATAATAATGTCAACTTGATCTATCATCATTTATTGTCCAGAAAACTACCCTTTCATACACCCTGCATACTTGGCTTCAAAATTGGAATCATTTATCCATGAAAATCCATGGTGTTTTTTTAATGACATGTATAAATACATTAAATTGCCTTATAATCATTAATTACACCTTAAATTCAACTCACTTGAAGTTTTCCATCTTTTTCACTAGCTTGTCCAATATGCCAGATTTGACTGGCTAAAATGAATCACCTTGATCAGGCACTTAAAATTTTTTTAAAGACATTAAATGAATATGGGTAGTTAGTAAAAGTATCAGTATTTTCACCAAACTTTGTTTCATTTATTGAATCCTTATAGAACATATAAAAAAAATGGTGAAGAAAACCCTTTTTTCCCCCCATCTATAAAACTATGTATGTCTAGTTGGCATGGGAGTGAGACTGAGAGAGTCCTCTTCAACATGTAATAGTTATTCTATTCAAACTAATCCATTATATTTCATATCTATGCTAATTTTCCCAAAATGGTCATTAGGAAGGGTTTAGTATGAATTTAGACCTATTTTTGTTCTTAAGGTTGGTTCATAAGTATTGACATCTAACCTACCAAAAAATTCTCCAAGGATGATCTCTAAATACCCTACTGACCTCCTCTAACCTTGTTTCCATCCATTTAAAGTTTCATGAATAATGTGAGCTCTTGAAGTTGCCTATTTGAGCTTGTTCTTGCCCTTTTACATGCTTAAGTTGGTTATTGGGCCAAAAGTGAACTTGTTGATGGTTTCCTCTACATTTATCATATTTAAAACATATGGAGAGACCCTAAAAACATGTTCCATCATGTTTAAATCCATATCTCATACCACCAATGTGATTGACTCTTACTTTGACCACTAGGCCTACACCTTGTCTAGTAGGTCAATTTGAAACTTGAGGGTCTAGACCTTCCAAATAAAATTCATTTCACTCCATAAGTTTATGAACCTCCAAATTAACTTCATAAACATTTTTAAACTTTTTATAGAGCTCATCTCATGATATAAGTAAAAATGGTTTCCAAATTGGGCTCTAAGCCTCAAACAATTTTACCTACATACCTAGATGCCTAGACCATTTCACTTGGTTCCATTATTTTTTTATTTATTCCTATGATGATAATAGTATTATTAAAACTCATTACACATTCTTAAAATTTCAAACAAACATTTGGTTCACTCTCCATCCCTTTCTTCAAAAACTTTCTAGCTTCATGCATCTAGGGAAGTGCCCCTTGTCTGAGATAAAATAAGAGGCACTTCCCATATTTTTCCATAAAAAAAATTATTGGAGTGGGTTATCCAAGTGTTAATTATTACCTATAAAAATATACAACTCTTTATTTCATGATCTGACCCCTCAAAACTTCAAATTCCAAGATTGGTTCTCTCAAAGGTAGATTGTGTAAGGTTTTTGAAAGTAGACAGTGTTATGCTTGGAAAGATTTCTTTAGGTGAATTTTAATTAGTATGAGGTCATTTTCACTCATAAAAAACATCTCAATGATCATTTATTCACCTATTCTATCTACCTATTATGTCAAAGACTTGGGAAGTCCTTAATTACATCATTGTCAACATATAGTCATTTATGGATGATTGGGTTTTGCATTTTATCCCTTTAAGGATGCCTCTTATGTGTTTCCTATATGATCCAAGATTTGTAAAAAAATATAAAAAATTATATATGGATCCTTGAAGTTATTTTTCCACTTTTCTTATTTCTTCCTCATTATCTTGAACCCTAAAACTACTCATTACCTAAGCAGACTAAGTGTCACTCCCTTGACACTAGTTTACATCTTATAATGAAGCCTATATGTTAACCATAGTATTTTTCATGATTTTAAAGACTCTCCTTGAAATAAAATTAGGTCATCCACATTATTTATAACTTTACTCACATTTTATGTTCTCATATCACTACCTAAACACCAATACTACTGACTATCTGAGGTACCTTGTTATAGGTGCATGTTTTGAGATAAGGTATACATGTAGTGATGTTTGATATAAGTAATTATCCCTAACATAACCTTATAATATTTTCACCAATTATTTTAAATTTTTCATCTCCCTTGGCTATATCATCACTTTGGAGATTGAAAACTTCAATACCAGTCATAAATAAATGACTGTATTTTGAATCTTTTTAAGACACCTGTAGGCTATCTTTCATGGTTTGACCTTGCTTATAGAATATAAAGATATTATTGATCATAGTTAAGGTAAAAAAACCTCACCTCATAATTTTAACCTCTAAAATCCCTCCTACATGCACATTTGATCACAACTAAGCCCTCCACTACCCCTGTTGACTGAGACACTCTAAGCTGACCATTATTGGTGACTATCTTGAGCTCTTAGACTTGGGATTTGATGTGAAAAGGAATTCCATGAGGTGTGATAGATTATTTGTACCTAATCATAATTAAATTTACCCTATATGGTATATAAAACTCTTAAAATTTCCTAATTATTTCACTATTTTCATTCTTAGTTGTAATTCAACATTCCCCTTCAAAAGTACAGGTTGTAGTTGCACATGAGGGTTTGAACATAGTAAATAAGATCCCTTTAGTGGTCATTAGGTCATTCATGTTTCATTATTCCATATAATACCATTAAACCATTTGGAATGGTTTACATTATAACTTGAAAAGGAAACATCTTGGAGCTTAAAGCTCGTAGTCACTATTGTACACTTTTAGTGTTTTTCAGGGCACTTTGAGGACTTTTGAAGACCACCTTCCCTATATCATATACCCTTGTAACTTGCCAAGGTTATTATCGATGATAACGGATATTATTCAAGGTAATTATAAGTTTTAAAAAATTTATGTTTCCATGTCTAATTACATTCAAATAATTCTCATGGGCCTCTATTTGGCTCTTTTAGGGATTATGGGCCTGAAAAGTGCTATGTTGTATTCTAAAGGTAGTTTAACCTCCTACTTGCCATCCTATCCTTAAAAAGAGGTTTTTAATGATATATTCTCATTATATTACCTTAAAAATTATCCAATCACTTAATTTAATGTCTCAAATCAACTCTTTTGTACTTTTGTAGAGTAAAGATTTACTCTATGTTTCATTCTATTTTTCAGTTCTACTCTGCAAAATTTTGTTCTCACATACTTTGATCTGAGATAGTGAAGTTTTGAAATAGAGCTTAGGTGATAATTTTCATTTTGATTCATTTTGTCTAAGTGTCAAAGTCAAGTGGAAGCTACCAAGTATCATCATCTGAGGCACTTTTCATAATTTAAATAAGGTTGTGGAAATTGCCACGTACCTCATAGTAACTCAGCAAAGTGTGACAAGTGTCAACATCGACATTTTAGTGTCAGCATCTGCATTTCAAGAATTTCATATTGGCATCTGTATTCCAAATCTCTTTTCATTGGAAGGTTTCAAAAGCTAAGTATCAGGATTAGGTGAAAAGTGCCAAGTAAGCAGAAGCTACCAGGTGTCACTATCCAAGTAAATATGAAATGGGACCTGATTGTTTCTATGATATAAACAAAGAAGCAGAGACCACCATGTGTCACTTTCCATAGGTTTTTAAGAAGGTAGATAAAAGAAGTAGAGACCACCACATAACCCTAGATAAAGAAGTGAAGATTTCCATGTGTCTTTTGTTTAGGGAAGTGGAAATGACCACCTGTCCTTGTGCTCCTTTTCAAGTTTCTCAGGCAAGAAAGGCTATGGGTCTTATGTTCTTTTAAGCCGTTAAAGTTTGAAGAAGTAGATCACAATAGGTGTCAAAGGTGGAACATTCCTGAGCAAAGATATATTAAGAGTATAGGTAAAGCAGAGAGTGCCATGTGTCCTCAGTAAGGTTGTGGAACCCACCAAGTGTCATCTTCTGGTGTCTCCTAAAGTAAAAAGAAGGTGTTTAAGGAATTGGCTATGTTATCTTCTATTTAAGAGAAGGGAGCATCCTGTGATCTATTTTTAGCCGATGAACTGTTGGAAGATAGAACATTTTAGAATCTAAGAAATATCTTCTGTTAGATACTTCTAATTTTGGTTAGATTTCAGCTGGGCTATTAGATTAAGAACAAGCAAACAATTCAGAGTGAATCAAAGGCTATAAATAAGGGTGTAGAGATCACCAAAAAAGATATGATTAGATACCAGAGAGAATTTTTGGAGAGAATTATTGTCAAGAGTTTAGAATTTCTAGAGTTGTGACTAGGAATATCATTTAGCTTTGTTTTATCTTCTTAAGTTGGAAGGTTTATGTAACTGTGCATGTTTCTGTGCCTCTTATGTGACTAGAAAATTAATGAGAAGATTGAATCATGTGCCTTTGTTGATACTTTCTGTGTCATTACAAAATTAGTCTAGGCTGTATTGTCAAGAGTTTAGACTTTCTAGAGCTATGATTAGGAATGTCATTTACCTTTGTTCCATTTTATTGAGTTGAAAAGTTTATATAACTGTGCGTGTTTTTGTGCCTCTTATATGACTAGAAAATTCAAATAAGAAGATTGAACCTTGTGCCTTTGTTGACATTTTCTATATCACTACAAAAGCAGTCTATGTTGTGAGCCTATATTTCTATTATTTCCATCTTTTACATTGATCATGCACTTATTTTCTCTTAAATGTAAATCAATCTTACATATAGTCTCATTGTGCTCAGGATTAAGGTTGAATTACATTTAGGCACATTGCCATAGTTAGATTTTCTTTCTTGCATTTATGTTTTTGTTAAAATTCCTATCCCTTTTCCCAATATACACTTGATATAAAGAAGAGACCATCTTCTTAAAAATTTGGAGGTTTTTTCAAGTTGCAAGTCCCACATCTTGAAACTTCCCATTATTGGTGTTAGAACAAGCACAATTTTAAACATCAACAATTTTTGGCATGCCCAGTGGGACCAATCTTGAAGTTCCTTTCAAGATCATATGAACTAGAGAGCTACAAGGGGTCATAGATATGGAACAATAACTAGATCACAATCTGCTATAAATCTAGGTATTCTTTTGCCACCTTTGGTAACTAGTCCAATAAGAAGAGTCAACCAGTTTATATCGATACCAAGAGTAAATATGGGAGCCCCTATACCCCCAAGAAATTATGCAAGTTGGAACATTAATAGTCCATTGATTCTCCCAATACCACCAACCACTTAGGACCCTATCCCAGTGAATGCCCTAAAATCTCTGCCCAAATTTAGTGGGCAAGACTTTAAAACACCTAAAGAACATCTGCAAGATATATCAAATGTTTGTGCTATACATGTTTTCACACAGTAAAACGTGGCCATAAGATTATTAGCAGTTTATTTTAAAGGGAAGGCTCTAGAATGGTAGCGGTCTTTGACCCCAAATACCATATCTACATGGGATCAGCTCAGAGATATTTTCTTTGAAAGATTCAAAGAGAAGGGTGATAAGTCTTCTTTATTACAACAATTAATTACTATTCAAAGGGCACCACAAGAAGCCATGACTGACTTCAATTCTAGATTTCAAAAGACTTGGGAAAGAATCCCTACTACAACTAGACCATTACTAGGTATGGCTATAGTATTTTATCTTAAGGCTTTGAATTCAGATATATTTGTTATGATTCAGTCACTTGGAAGACACACTTTGCCTGAGGCTTATGACTATGTGGTCAGAGCTGAGAATAATTTAATATATGCTATAAAGTTACCCCCAAGGCCTCCCATGCCCATGTTCCTAGAAATTTCCTTGCCATTACTTTAAGAATCCCCTAAATCTATATCCCCACCTATGTCTATGTACACATGTCCTCAACCACCTATTAAAGAAATTGTCCCCACTCAGTCATCTGAGCTGGATGATATCAAGAATATCCTAAGGACATTTTCTAATGAGCTGATTAATATAAAGAGATAACAAAATCCTTTCCCTAGGCCTCCATATTAAGGCTATCAAGGAAATATATTTTCATCTCAGCCAAACCAATACCAAGGTCCTCCAAGACAAAATAACCCTTAGCCAGCAAACCAATTAGTTGCAGTCCCTACACCCTCATAGACTATTCCTCCCAATTCAAATAGGGAGATTGTTCTAGGGAAAAATAACTATGCAAATAACACTAATGCTTGGTGTTTTCCTTGCAATAATGATCATACACCTAGAGATTGTCCCATGGGTAATTTTCAACAAAAGGTGGTAGAATAAAGAAGAATGGATGGACAGTTTGCAGGTTCTAGTGACAATCAAGCCTATTAGTCTTCTGGTATGCAAAATTTAGTCCTAGTGGCTCAGATGCAAGGGATGTCCTTGTAATAAGAGGAAGAAATAGCCCTGAAACATGCTTTTTTCTCATGGGTTGAAGATGAAGAATTAGTTTTCTTGAACGAAGAATCTACCTCTAAGAAATCAGTGGTCCAATCTAATTATTACACTAGATCAAAGAGAAGGATGGTGGAATAGCCTAAGGTTGTAAATAGTCAAGTCATGGAGAATCCTCCATTTCAAGGACAAAGAAACACAGCTGTCAGACAAGAAGTGCCTCAACTAGTGTAGAATCAAGTGATTCCTAAACAAATTCAAGAAAAAACAAGATATCCTTATTCTCAAATAACTCCGACTCTAGGACCAATAAATGTAGTGGATCAATTAAAGAAGACTCCAGCACAAGTATCAATATGGGATATATTGGCTATTCCTAAATAGAAGATGCTACTATAAGAAGCTCTACAAGGCTAAGCAGTGCCCAAAGGTACTATTATCAAAGAAGGACCTGCTAAAAAAGAAAAGCTCAAAGATACAGTTCATCTACAGACAATAACCCTAGTGAATAATGTAGCAGAGGTAAGGAAATCCAAACTGGATCCCTTCTATTTAAATTTGATAGTGGGTAAGAAACTACTGTATAATGCACTGATTGATTCAGGGGCAGGTAATATAGTAATGCCCAAGTAGATAGCTAATGCTTTAGAAATAAAGTATGAACCACTCACTAAAGGAGTCATACTGCTAGATGGAAAAGCAATACAAACAATAGGGAGAATTAAACAACTCCAATTACAATTATATGCTTGTCCCAATATAATTGTAAATCAAGATGTAGTAGTGATAGATATACCTCCTATTTTTGGCTTATGTTTATCAAGAGACTTTATAACTAATATAGGAGGATATATGTCCCTTGATTGGTCTCACCTCATCTTAAGAACCAAATATGGTTCAAAGATGAAGATATTATCTGAGCCACTATATAAGGATCATATCGCCAATGAACCAACTACAAAGTTAGAGGCAGCTCATGCTATGATGAATAAAGAAGAAAGGGTTTTTGTTGAGGAGCTTGGAGAATGGACTAGATATAATCAAGATGAAGAAAATGATCATTTATTAGCTATGATGCAAACTGACCCATATGGAAATTATGATTCGATTGGGCTAGGCACTTACGTTATACTTGATGAAGATCATAAAATCCCAAACATTCTAAAGGAAGAAAAGTCAAAAGATACCTCTTCTATCAATCCTCGGGTCTCTCAACATGAATTCAACATTCTAAGTGAGAAGTCACAAGCGTATGCCTTAATCTCTGATGAAGAGGAAATAATTTTTGACTTTCTTCTTACTTTTCTAGATGATGTGGAGGAGCATAGACATTTCCTTGATCATGATTTGAACAATTTGTTTGAAATCATTGGGTCAGGTTATACTATTTTTTAGGGAAGCTGTGAGCCAGTTGCAGATGAACAAGATAGCATTAAGACTCAATTACATATGCAAAATTATTGAAAACTTTTAGAATTATCCTTTCAAGAGGTTGGTAATTTTGAAGTCATTAAAGAGGATCATCATGAAATGGAACTTGAGTTTAAAGCAAAAGTAGACGAGTCAATAAATGATCTATATCAAAGAGATTTTGTGGTTGAGCAAATAATCATTAATTTCTTAATAAGACACGCTAGTATCAAGAACCGACATTCAACAAGCTTCCAAGGACAAGAAGAACTTATATATGTTGGAAGCATGTTTGATTTAGACTCACTTGAATGTAGGCCAATCAATGTGGCATACAAAGAGATCAAGCCATCCGAGCTACATCCAATTCAACCACTTGTCTGACAACATAAGTCATCTTGTCATGAAGGAGACTTTAGAAATTCTTCTTTTGATCCAAGAGGGAGATAAATATACTTGGTTAATTTAGTTAGGTAGTTTCCCCTTTCCGTATTGCTTTGTTTTCCCATTTTTTGTTTTCCTGCTTTTCTTTTAAATAAGTGTTCTTTGAACATGTAGTTGGTATCTCAAAAATTTAAAAATTTTCAAAATTCTCCAATACATTGAATGTCTCCCAAATCTTTAGAAATCCCCAAGGTACCTTGCGCTACCACTTGCATAACATGTCTATCTCACTGTTCCATAAAGATTGAGTAGGATTTGCTAACGGTTATCTAAGTTTAATGACATTTTGAGACTTGATAGGTAAATAAATACCTCTTAGCAAGAGTTGAAGCTTACAAGTTCTCAAACATTCCTACATCTATGTGAAAATATCCTACTACTTGATTTTTATGTGCCTAGTAAACTTGCTTTAGCGAAAGTGTTTCTATTTTGCACAAGTTCAAACAAGTTATCATAGAAAAGATATAGAGATGGAGGGGGAACAATATTCACAACAAAGAGCTAGGATGTATGAATCCCTTGATAAGTTTCTTGCAAGTAAGTCGTATGCTTCAGCCCCTGTGTAACCATTGAAGACCTATCCATGAACCAAGATTCCTGAAGTTGGTCAAGCAAGTGACCCAGTGAAAATAAAAGATTATGCAGATGGCATCATGGACCCAATTCTTCAGAGAGGTAGTAGTAAAACTCTTAGAGAAGGGGCACATCAAAGGTGTCTACAGAGGGCTAGAGTAGGGCAATATGAAACATTTGCCATGAGGATATGGACTTCACAACTGGCATAATTCATTGTCTCAGTTGTGAATCCATGCCCTGACTTGGTCAAATTATGTGTAGACTTATTCCATGCACCATTAAATGAGGTCCATTCATGGTGCAAATCACACCACAGGCTATTAGGGATATGTTAGCCCTATATCATGATAGTACAACTACATTTCCCATTATTGCTAAAATGCAAAGAACATGGGCAAACATCAATACTCAGTCGAGGTTCTTGAGATCTGAATTATAAATGGGTGATGATGACACTACAGTGCCTACAGTCCCTGCAGTGAGAGCCTAATTCACACAAGCTAGCTAAGATGCATTGTCTATGATGGCTTTCATCTTTGGCATGAAAGATGATATGGTAGTTTATGCATAACAAATGGCTATCCTTTTTAGGCTAAAGACAATTGACAAAACTTAGGAGTATAGGCTTGACTTTTCTAAACAAATTACTTTCTCAATGGTGGAACAATTGGCCCATTTCAAATCAAAAGGAGTGTTCAGGTATTCTTCTTATTTGTTTCACCTCATGCTATTTTAGAATTCTGACCTCTTTGCCCAACATATGTATCTTGATATGTATGACCCAAGTTTTGATCTCCAAAGAACCATTCATGTGTCTACATGGACACATATTTTGTCAAAGACTAGTGACCCATATTCTGGGAATTATTTTTTACCCTTACTTTTTGTCATCTCAGCCCTAAACCTGTCATGAATAGATTATCCCCAAGTGTTTCAAACCTTTTAGCCAGTTGCCCAATTCCTTGTGATTTCTATTTTGGATCCCACCATACAATTATAAGAGTCCATGGTTTTTTTGGGGAACCAATGTTGCTACCTAAGATTTTGACTCTTAGGTTAGTATTCCTAGAGGTCACCAGGTAGGTGTCAATAGTAGACAATGATTATGGCTCTGGGAAGAGGAAAAGAAAAATGTATGACCTCCCATGGATGACAACCAACATGGTTTTGGAAACCAGAGATGCTGAAGTTATGTTGTTCAGAAAACTAGCCTTTGTGGGTTTCCTTCTGGTAGAAGACAAATGGGTTTATGACCTAAACAGTTTCATAGCCTCATGGATAAGGACTCATAGGGTTGCAACTAGAATTTCACATGAGGGCCACCCCTTTTGGGAAACCAAGAAAAATCCTAGAGAAGATGCTCCTAGATTTTATGTTGAGTTAAAAGACTTGCCCCTTCCACAAAATAGGCCATGGGAAACATTCTATGTCAAGCAAAAGGATTATGATCCTAAAGTTAGAATGACTTTTGGCTTAAGAAGGGCATTGAAGAATAAATATTGGGATGATGAGAAAATAGAAGCCTATTGGAAATATAAGTAGGAAATTTGTCAAACAACCCATTCTTTTGGGAATGTAGACACAGATGAGAGATGGGAAGAACTATGGGATGAGTACCATCTCTCCCTTGTATCTAGCCTAGAGACAAGTAATTTTTTGACACTGGGTGTAGAGCAGGAAGCTAGGGCCGGGTCAAGCCAAGAGTCACAAGCCTCATAGCAAATTGTAGCTGCAGTAATTGTATCAATTTGGCCCCAATCTCTTAGCATCATGGAAAAGTAGAAGAGTGTGGTGCCTTCACCACCATAAGCATCATTGAAAGGAAATGAAATGCAGCCAGGAGAAGAGACACCCAAGAAATGAAATAAGGTACAATTTTAGTTTGATTTAGAAGAGGAGACGGACACCCTACAATGCCAATTACAGAGTACTATAATTGCTCCTCAGGTAAGTATTATTCCTCCTTCTCCTTCTCAATATATTTCATCTCATGTTGGCATGATGATTTCATATAGCCAAATGACATCCCCTACCACTTCTACCATTCCTATTTCTCACTTTGCCCCATCTGGGCCACCTCAGGCCTTAACATTACTTCATTTCTCCCCTTTGTTCCCAAGAAACTTTCCTCGTAGATTACCCATAGCCAATAATTAGCTATTCAATATGGTTTACCTCAGGGACATCCTTTTGCAGGTGGGCACATTGCCTCTCCTTCTACCTTCTAGACCTAAGCGGATGCTACTAGGAAGGCAAGGGAAACCCGAAGAGAGAAAAAGAAGATCAAGGAAAATAAAGCATTAGCTACACCCCATCTGTGATCACAAGTTGACCCCATCTAGTAGTAATTTATGGTGACTCATTTGTCACCAAATGTAATAAAGCCAACTAAGCAGATGCAGCTCGAGGATTACACGATGAATGCAGTGGCCATTGACATGTCCCTCTTCAGGCCACAAGACAAAATTGAGCTGCTAACGAAATCCACTTCTACAGTTATTGAAGACTACTTGAAGACATCAAGGAGGCTATAGAAGATGGAAACCGATCTAGCCAAGGAAAAGGCAAACTATAATAGTTTGACCTCAAAGATCAATAGAAAAGACAATGAAATAGAGAATCTAAACAAACAGTTGCAAGATACTATTTCTCTTTAGACTCACCAAGCAGTTCAAGCCCAAAATGATTCTTTAAAATTAGGGCTCACATAGGTAAAGGATGCGGTGACAACCCTAGGGCATGAAAAAGCAGCATTGCAAGGAAAATGTGAGGAACACTTGTTGCAAGTTACCCAATTACAACAAAAGTTGTTGGTTGAATAGAATAATATTGTAGCTATACAAGCCCAATTTCAAGTAGAGCAACAAAGAGCAGCATAATTGACACTAGAGCTGGCCAATAAGCTAAGGAATGTCAGAGTATTAAGTCTGGTGAAGGAGCTATATGAATCCATGTGGAAGAGAATCTCTTCAGAGATTATTCAGCTCAGGCCTTCTCTCACCTTCCTACTAAATGCACATAAATTGTGCAAAAAGGTGGAGAGTTTAGTTGTAAACACTCTAGGTATAGTCTTTGGGAGAGTAATGGACTCATAAATGTTGTTGTAAATGCTTTATGATGCAACAGATGCAACATTGTCAGTAGTAGGAATTAATAATAGAATGGTCACTGCTAAGCGAGTAAAAGAAGTTCTAAGTTGTAATTCTATATCCATCAATTGTAGAGAGCTTCTAGATGTCATGAAGGAAGGAATCAATGAAATGAAACAACATGTTGAAGATCTAGTGCAATGAGGTCTTCCTTCTCCACTTCCTAATGACAACACCATGCTAATGGTTTATGAAATTGAACCTTTGTTATTGGTGAAATAGAATGATCAAATAGTTTTCTAGGATCTAAGGGATGATTCATCAGTCCCTGAAGTAGAAGCTATCTTAATTCCTATTTCCCATCTTGAATTCAAATTGAAGGCTACGATTCAAATTTTGCAAAATTTTTCACACAAGGATATTATTAACCTTGATTTAGCCTTCAATGAATTGCAAAATAAGCAAGGGTTATCTGATGATGAGTGGTATGCCTACCAAACAACATTGCTAAAGCTATAATTTTGAAATTTTGATCTAGCGAGAGTTGTGGTTTCTTTTTGAGTAGGGTTAAAAGTCCTTGGGGTCACCAATAGCTGTAGAGTAAATATTTACTCTACGTTTCATTCTATTTTTTAGTTGCGCATGGCAAAATTTTATTTCAGCATACTTTGATCTAAGACGGTAAAGTTTTGAAATAGAGTGCAAGCACTAATTTTCCTTTTGATGCATTTTTTCTAAGTGTCAAAGTCAAGCAAAAGCTACCAAGTGTCATCATTTGAGGCACTTTTCATAATTTTAGTAAGGCTACAGAAATTGCCACATACCTCATAGAAACTCAATGGAGCGTGACAAGTGTTGGCATCGACATTTCAGTTTCAACATCCATGTTTCAAGAATTTCATATTGGCATCTGCATTCCAAATCTCTTTTCAGTGGAAGGTTTCAAAAGCTAATTATTAGGATCAGGCAAAAAGTGCCAAGTGGCAATCACGAAAGGTCTCAATTTTGCTTTCCTAAAAGTGACAGAAGACACCATGTATCCCAACAGAAGAGAGTAGAAGCCACCACATGTCAAGATCTGAATTATCTTCATTTTTCTTCATCGATATAGGAAAGACTGTGGTGGGTCTCAAGTTTTGTTTCTAAATCAAGTGGAAGCTACCAGGTGTCATTGTTTGTGTAAATATGAAATGGGACCTAATTTTTTCTATGATATAAACAAAGAAGCAAAGACCACCACATGTCACTTTCTATAGGTTTCTAAGAAGGTATCTAAAAGAAGTAGAAACCACCATGTAACCCTAGATAAAGAAGCAGAGATTACCACGTGTCTTTTGTTGAGGGAAGCAGAAATTGCCACCTATGCCTATGTTCCTTTTTAAGTTGCTTAGGAAAGAAAGGCTATGGGTCTTATTTTCTTTTAAGCTATTTTTTTTTTAAGAAGCAGATTGCAATAGGTGTCAAAGGTGGAACATTCTTGAGCAAAGATATATTAAGAGTATAGGTAAAGTAGAGAGTGCCATGTGTCCTCAGTAAGGTTGTGGAACCTACCAAGTGTCATCTTCCAGTGTCTCCTAAAGTAAAAAGAAGGTTTTCAAGGAATTGGCAAAGTGTTATCTTTTGTTTAAGATAAGGAAGCATCATGCGATCTATTTTCAGCCAACGAACTATCGAAAGATAGAACCTTTCAAAATTTGAGAAATATCTTCTGTTAGATACTTCTAGTTTTGGTTAGATTTTAGTTGGGCTGTTAGATTAAGAACAAGTAGACAATTTGGAGTGAATCAAAGGCTATAAATAAGGGTGTAGAGATCACAAAAAAAGATATGATCAGATAATAGAGAGAATTTTTGGAGAGAATTATTGTCAAGAGTTTAGACTTTCTAGAGCTGTGACTAGGAATATCATTTGCCTTTGTTCTATCTTCTTAAGTTGGAAGGTTTATGTAACTGTGCATATTTCTATGCCTCTTATGTGACTATAGAATTAATGAGAAGATTGAATCATGTGCCTTTGTTAATACTTTCTATGTCATTGCAAAAGTAGTTTAGGCTGTATTGTCAAGAGTTTAGACTTTCTAGAGTTGTGATTAGGAATGTCATTTGCCTTTGTTTAATTTTCTTGAGTTGAAAAGTTTATATAACTATGTGTTTTCCTATGCCTCTTATGTGACTAGAAAATTCAAATAAGAAGATTGAACCCTGTGCCTTTGTTGACATTTTATGTATCACTATAAAAGCAGTCTATGTTGTGAGCCTCTATTTCTATTGTTTCCATCTTTTGCATTGATCATGCACATTTTTGCTCTTAAATGTAAATGAATCTTACATATAGTCTCACTGTGCTCAGGATTAAGGTCTAATTACATTTAGGTGCATCACCATAGTTAGATTTTCTTTCTTGCATTTGCATTTCTGTTAAAATTCCTATCCCTTTTTTGAGTATGCACTTGATATAAAGAAGAGACTAGCTTCTTAAAAATTTGGAGGTTGTTTTAAGTGGCAAGTCCCACATCTTGAAACTTCCCATTGTTGGTGTTAGAACAAGTGCAATTTTAAAAATCAACAACTTTGTTAGTACCACTTATAGGTGGCATTTTGCTCATACAAGCAACAAGTAGAGGATGGGTAATATACATTGGTTTAGGCCTTATGAATAGGAAAATACTCTTTCAAATTATCCAAAAGATTCATTTTAATAATTAAAACTTTAAAACCATTCAAAAATCCTTGATTTAATGTGATTCTCCTTTGCAACCACCTGGATGTGTACAATCTAATGGCAGACCATGTGTATGTGTAGTCCATGCATGCAAACTATTAAGATTACTTAGAATATGCACTTGAAATGACATGAGGTAATTTTTTAAAAAAATAAAACATTATTAATTATATATCACAACCCATGGAAGACACTTTTAAAGCATGAAAATTAGAAAACAATGGAAAAACTACCAGTCAACATAAAATGGACTAGTCTATAAACTTGAGGTAAATTTCCCATAATATCAACTTAAAACTTGAAAATAATAATTTTTAACATGATAAGAAGAATAAAAAATTATCTATAATCAAACTTATCAATTGGCTCATACAAAATTTCTCAAACCAAGGCAAAACCTAGAGGGTGCATAGATTAATAGGCATATTTACATAGTCAACTTAAAATGAATGGTTTCTAAATCATAGTTGAAAACTTTAAAACTTATTGATATGAGAATTAATTTATATAAGTTTAAAACAACATCCCAAAATCATTCTACCTGAAACACTTTCTACTGATCGTACCAAGTACAAACCTACAAGTCACTTTTATGTGTCTAGAAAGGTGAAAGGGAAGTAAAATGGTTTTGAGAAATAAATTACATATTAAGATTAAAAAAACATGTATATGAGTTTAAGGAAGCTTAATAGTAACTATTCCACTTATTTTAAGTGGCACACTTCCCAAAGAGGCTATACAAGTGCCATTGTCTCCTTTTTTCCAAGAAAACTACCTTTTCTCTAAATAGCCTACAATATTTTTAGTAGTGTTAGTTATATAAGACTTGTAATGACACATTGGACATGAAATCATGTTTTTACACTTGTAAATTTCCTAAGAAACATGTATAAAACAATAAATGTACATTTTTGACCCCTCAAAAGACCAAAACATGATATAAGGAAATAAAAATAATTGACCAAAGCTAATATAAACATTATTTGACATAAATTAACCTATAAAACACCTCATGAAAAATAATTATACCCCCTTATAGACCTAAAAAGATAATATTTTTACTATGGGTGCCCTAATTTGACTAAAAAGTCAAATTTGATCAACAAATTGGTGACTCATATGGGTAGTATGCTTGGTATACTAACTAGACCAGTAGCCTTATTAGTCCATTGGGTTTATGGATTCATCTAAATATTGATACAAATAATAAAACCTTTTACCATTTACCATAAAACTTGACCAAGACAAGATAACTAATGGCTGCTTCAACCACACAAAGTAAAAGACACAAAACAAAGAAAACAAACACACAAGACATACACATGTGCTCCAAGAACTTATTGGAATTAGGAAACAACCTATTATACACAAATAACAACTAAACATACCTCCTTTCCTAGATCAAAAGGAAAACTTTTGGAATCATCCTCATGGTGAGATGAAACATAGTACCAAGCATGCTTTTCTTTGGATTGAATGCTTTGTGGATCATACCTCTTTCTTGGCACATCACTTGATCTAATCTCAAGTATATCATCCTTAAATATCTCTCTGATGAAGATATATTCCTCTTGAACATGTTCACATACTTCATACTCCTGCCCACTCTTCATCTCATGATCAACTTGTATATCCCTAGTAGGCATGGCTTTAAGAGGAGTAGTTTAATGTTTTTTAGAAGATTGAAGCCAATATGAGTTTATTCCATCCTTCAAGATTTGATGTGTTTCTCCTAAATTATTTAGAGGATGATAGTCCATATTTATGACTTTAAACATGTCATCATGAAATGTCTATGCTTCCTGAAATGATAGATTTGAAATATTGTTTTCCTTTTGTATACTTACTTGACTACCGATGCTACCTTCTCCTTAATTAACCATTTCATAACATCCTTGAAGAAGAGCATAACATACTTCAATTATTTCAAAAAATTCATCCAAAATCTGATTAAGAACTTGTACTTGCCTATCCATGATATCTTTCCAATTGAAAAAAAGGCTAATGATCATTTCTTTCTCTTTGGAAAAAGGAAGACATCCTTCCTCATTTACCTAATCTAAAATCCCACACAATAAACCATTATTTCTTCATCTTTGATCAGATCATCTTCAAGTGATAATTCCTTTATCTTGATCTCATGAGACTCTCTCAATATTTCCACTTCTTGAGGGATGGATTGAAGTGTTCTCCCTTCTTGATAGCACATTTTAATTCAAATTGGAGGTAAAATCTTGTGAATTTCCATTTTGTTCACAAAGGGAGTCCCTATGGTTATTTATTCCTCACAAACACTCATGAGGTCTTCTTTATCATCCATGAATTGAGAATGTTCCTCTTCATTTTCCTCTCTCAAGATAGGTTCTTCAACAGATTTAAAACATTCTTCATCATCAACCAAGCAAAGAGATTCAACACAAGAAATTACCTTATATTCATCACTTAAGACCTCTTGTGGGATTTCAAATTAAACTTCAAATATCATAATATAATCTCTTTTGTCAAGGGCTACTATATATTCAACCTCCTTCATGGTGATGCCAAGACTAGGCATCTTGAAATCATGCGATCTAACCCAATGAGGTTGCCAAGGAGGTAAGTTTTCTTTATGTAAGAGTTCTTTTTATTTATAAACTAGTTGATCCTCCTTTGGTTCCCATACCATATTTTCATCAAGGCAAAGGGTAATGGGGTAAGGACAAGACTAATTTGTGGAGGTGGCACATAGAACTCTAAAATATATTAAGAATACAATGTAGGAGGCTCTTTAGGAAGATCTTGAGGGAGGGGAGATGGGGTGTGTTTAGGCATAGGATCTTCTCTTTAGTCTAAACCTTCCATCACACCCTGACTTAGTAGCTTCATCTTTGTCTCTAGATCATCTATTTTTTTGACTAAGCTCTCTTGTAAATGTTTCTCTTAAATCTCATAGGAATCATCATGAGTATAAGGAGTGCATGAGGGCTTCAAAGGAACATAATAAGTTTATTAAGGAAGGGTGAGAGGGAATTGTAAAGGATCGACTCCATCCTCCACTTCACACTCTTGGACAATTTTTCTATCTTCTTTATTTCCCCATGAATCTACTATCTTTCTCCAGATTAGGACATTAAGAGTATATTTATTCTCAATTTCACACTCTTGGTCAAGACTTTTCTCCTCCTTTCCTCATAATTCTACTATCTTACTCCAACTTAGGATGCTAGGGTTAAAAATCTCTTTTTAAAGTGGTGAGGATGTAATGTAAGAGGGTAATGAGGTTTTTAAATCCTCTTCCTTTGATACAAACATGGACTACTGCGTATGCATGTTAGCCAACTCAATTTTCCTATCAAGGTTTTCTTTAAACACAAGTTTCTTCTTCTCAACTTCTCTTTCCAACTAATTAGGAAAAGGATGGCCTTGATAACATTGATTGGATTCATGACTAGGAACCATGTAAGGATAATAGTAACTTTGTAGAAGTTGAAATGAAGTTTGATAGGTTTGGTGAGGTTGCCTTTCATGAACTTTTAGCCTGTCTTCTAAAGAATAAAGTAGACCACTCACATCAATCATCTCACTTGTGACCCTTTGCTAATTGGATCTCTCAATAGGTATCAATTCCTTTTTCATTAGATCTAATACATTTATCACTTGATGTATGCAATTATTATGAATATTTTTTCCACATCCTATAAGAGTACAAGTTTTGACATATATCTATCATATCCCAAGAATGTCTTCTTGAAGGTGTAAATGGGTTGGCTTGGTTGACTAGGCACATGCCATGAAGAAGGCTGATTTTAGGATTGTTAAGAATCATGTATGGGATGGATATGATCATATGGAGGCTAATAAAATTCATATTGGGGCTGGTAATGGTCATGAAAATATTTCCCAAGGACCTATTCATATTGATAGGGAATGGCACAAGCTTGAAATGTCTCACCAGCTTGTGTAAACAAGAAATCAACACAGAAGTCACCCATAGATCTTCATTTAAAGAAATTAAAAAAATAAAACATGTTAGCATCAATATCAAAAGGATAACCTAGGATAATTTACTAGATGATATGCCTTTGGAGTCACCATTGATGCTTGTAAATATGCCTCCATAGGTTGATTGTTGAGAGACAACACCAAAAATCTCTTAATCTCTTGGAAAAAATAATCCCATCGGGCATGTTAAAAACTATTGTCACCTAGATTTTTAACCTTTGAGGGGATTAAAATATATCCTCATCAAATTTTCACAATGTAATAACCTCTAGTCTTATGGGTAGCTTAAGGAATGAGGTGAATCTCTAAATAGGGTTAGATCGCTTGATGTACCAATTAGGATTGAACCTACAACTAAATTTGGGGGTTGAAAAGGGAGAAAGATAAATTTAAAAAAATAATCTAAGGGAGGTGATACAACCAAATTTATTGATGAATTCCAACCATATGTATGCTACACTAGAGACCAAGAAACTAACCAAAACATACACTTTTCCAATTTAAGTCTTCTTGCATCAATGTTACATTATGAGGTTATGAAAGAATGTCTTAGGATAGGAGGACTAGACAGGAGGGATTTAATGGTATAAATAAATAGACTAACTCAATTAAACTTTTAAATTTCCTAGAACACATCACATGCCCTCTAAGAAGAAGCTATAAATAGGCGAGAGAATGTGACAACTTGCTAAATAACCCATAGTCTTCACCAAACAACTTAAACATTAAAGTAAAACACACTATGATTAGTCATGGAAGAGGTAACACGTAGTAATTTTATTTATAAAAATTAATACAAATGAGAAGGGCTTATCCATACTTATGTGGAACATTAAATACATATGGCTAAAATGGATAATTCTTTATATAATGAGAGAGAGAGAGAGAGAGAGAGAGAGAGAGAGAGAGAGAGAGAGAGAGAGAGAGAGAGAGAGAGAGAGAGAGAGAGAGAGAGAGAGAGAGAGAGAGAGAGGAGAGTGAGAGAGAGAGGTTCAAAGGGTAAAAAGGACACTTATAAAGCTAAGAGAATAATTAAATTGTGCATGTAAGAATTATATTAGATGAAAACATGAAAGTTAAAGATCTAAAAGTGTCAATCTAAATCACGAACTTCATCAAAAGTGGCATAAACTCTCTATTTTGAATTAAAAACTACCTTTATGATTAGGCCTATTTAAAAATCCAATAATTTATAAGGAGTATGTTAAATTATTTTAATTGAATATAATAATCTCATACATTAATATCCATGCATTGGTTGTATGCCTAGTCCTCTAAAATCATCTCAACTTTATTTATCATCGTCTACTCTCCAAAAAATTGCCCTTTCATGCACCCTGCACACTTGGCCTCAAAATTGGCATCAATTATCAATGAAACTATGTGGGAGAAAGTGAATGAAATTTTTCAATACCCTTCATGACCTTATAAACCATAAATTTATCTCACTTAATGTTTTCCATCTTCTTCACTAGCTTATCCAATATGGTAGATTTGACTGGCTAAAATGAATCACTTGTATGAGGTATATAGAAGTGTTTTAGTACATTAAATAAATATATGGAGTTATTACAAGTCTCGATATTTTCCCTAAAAATTTTTTTCATCTCTTGAATCCTTATATAACCTAAAAAACACAAAAAATGGTGAATAAAATCATGTTTCTACCCCCATCCATACAAGTCCATATGGCTAGTTGGCATGGGAGGGATATTGAAAGATACCTTTTTAACATACAATAGTTATTCTAGTCAAATTGGTCTATTATATTTCATATACAAGATCAATTTTCCAAACTAGTCATTAGGAATGGTTTAGTAGGGTTTTTGACCTATTTTTAGTCTTAAGGGTGGTTCATAAAGTTTGGACATCCAACCTACCAAAAAAGTATCTAAGGATGATATTCAGGGACCTTAATAACCTCCTCTAACTTATTTTCCATCCATGCAAAGTTTCATGAATGATGTGAGCTCTTGAAGTTGCCTATTCGAGCTTGTTCTTGCCCTTTTACATGATTAAATTGGTTCCTAGGCCAAAAGTGACCTTATTGATGGTTTATTCTACATCTATTATCTTTATAACATATGGAGAGACCCTATAAACATGTTACATCATGTTTAAATGCCTGTCTCATGCCACCAATGTGAATGACTCTTACTTTGGCCACTAGGCCTAGACCTCGTCTACTAGGTCGATTTACAACTTGAGGGTCTAGACCTTCTAACTGAACTTCCTTACATTCCATAAGTTTAGTAACCTAAAAATTCATTTCATAAACATTTTTTAACTTTTTATAGAGCTCATCTCATGATAGAAGTAAAAATGGTTTCCAAATTGGGCTCTAAGCCTTAAATGGTTCTACTTGCATACCTATCTCCCCAAAACATTTCACTCGGTTACATCCTTCTATGATAGATTAATATGATGTTAATATGAGTATTAAAACTCATCACGCCTTCTGAAAATTTCAAACAAACATTTGGTTCACTCTCCATCCCTTTCTCCCAAAACCTGCTAGCTTCATGCATATAGGGAAGTGCCCCCTATCTAAGACAAAACAAGAGGCACTTCCACTATTTTACCATAAAAACCAAGTATTTTATAGTTTTAATTATTCCATAAAAAAAATTAAAAATCTTTATTGCATGATCTAGCCCCTCAAAACTTCAAATTCCAAGACTAGTTCTCTCAAAGGTAAACTGTGTAGGGTTTTTGAAAGTAGACAGTGTCACACTTGGAAAGATTCCTTGAGGTGAATTATAATTAGTATGATGTCATTTTCACTCAAAAAAAAATATCTCAAGTATCTTTGAGTCACCTATGATATCTACATGTTATGTCAAAGACTTGGGAAGTCCTTACTTACATCACTTTCAACATACAGTCACTTATGGATGATCAGGTTCTGCATTTTCTCCCTTTAAGGATGCCTTCTATGTGTTTATTTTATGCTCAAATATTGAGTGAAAAAAGTATAAATAATTATATAAGTCTCCTTGAATTTATTTTTCCACTTTTATTAGTTCTTCCTCATTATCTTAAACCCTACAACTGCTCATTGTCTAGGTAGACTGAGTATCACTTCCTTGGCACTAGTTTTATGTCATAGAATGAAACATGTAGGTTAAGAATAGTATTTTCATGATTTTAAAGACTCTCCCTTAAATATAATGAGTTAACCCACATATTTTATAACTTTAATCACCTTGGATATTATTATATCGCTACCAAAACACCAATACTACTGACTATCTGAGGTACTTTGTCATAAGTGCATGTTTTGAGATAAGGAATACCTGTAGTGGTGTTTTATAGAGGTCACGATCCCTCACATAACCTTATAATATTTTAAAAAATTATTTGAACATTTGAATTTCCCTTACTTTGATATATCATAACTTTGGAGATTGAAACCTTCAAAACCAATCATAAACAAATGACTATATTTTGCATCATTTTGAGACACATGTAGGCTATCTTTCATAGTTTGACCTTGCTTATAGCATATGGATATATTATTTATCATAGTGAAGGTAATAAAAATATCACCTCATAATTTTAACCTCCCAAATCCCTCCCACATGCACCTTTGATCAAATCTAAGCCCTCCACTTCCTTTGTTGACTGAGACACTCTAAGATGACTAATGTAGGTGACTATCTTGAGCTATTAGACTTAGGTTTTGATGTAAAAAGGCATTCCATGAGGTTTTATAGGTTATTTTTACCTAATCCTAGTTTCTTTCACCTTGTATGGGATATAACACTCTTAAAATTTCCTAACTAGTCCATTTTTTTCATTCTTAGCTATAGGTCAACATTCATTTTCAAAAGTACATACTATAGTTACACGTGAGGATTTGAACATAGTAAGTGAGATACATTTATTTTTAATTAGGTTATTAATGTTTAATTAGGACATATAAGACCATTCAACAATGTGTAATGGTTTTCATTTTAACTTGAAAAGGAAATAACATCTTAGAGCTCAAAACCTATAGACACTACTACATACTTTTAGTGTTTTTTAAGGCACTTTGAGGACTTTTGAAGACCATCTTCCATCTATCATCTGCCCTTAAAAGTTTGTAAGGATATTTTCCATGATAAGTTATATTAGTAAATTTAATTATAATGTGTCAAAATTTCATGTGTCCTTGTCTAATTCCATTCAAAGAATGCTCATGGGCTTACGTTTGGCTCTTTTATGGATTGTGGGCCTAAAAAGTGC